>JBBBDQ010028426.1:225000-235000 GCA_037127315.1 Ascarosepion bandense | reverse complement strand
AACGTTGTATAAACTAATCCCATTAGAAAATGTTTAAATATTGAAATTTTTCAAAATTTTATTTTGTCAATCGTAAAGCTAAGTGGGTAATCGATAAGTGAGTAATGCGCTGAAAAAAGTAAAAAGAAAAAAATGAAAAACAACGAAATTAAACGTGGTGGTAGTCTGCTTCAGGTCCGCCATATACTGTTTAATAAAAACAGAACATCTACACAAATATGACTATCCATTACAAATAACGATTAAACAAGTAAATTAAAATGCTGTCGGATTTAATCCATTTCCTAAATAAATATATATATGTACATATCCTACCAGAGAGCGGATTTTTTTCTTAAATAAGATTTCTCGAACATTCAGGTCATTAGACGAAAATAAATAAAAATGCTTTTTAATAAATAAATGAAGTGTCTACTCAAATACGAATATCCAGTAAAAATGGACTTATTTGTGGTGATTCCGAGCAAAGCGAGAGACCGAATGTTTGCCCTCAGAGATCCAGAAAGCAAATGACCAAAACTGGTCTTTGCGCATCCGGCTCCACGCAGATATTCCAGCAGAAAACCAAAAATTAATAAATATCAAATTCCTTTTCGCGAGCCGACGCGAATTTTATTTATCATCCAATGAGAAGCCCATATTAAATACGGGTGCGAATTCCCAAATGACTTGCTGGGACCCAAAAAGACGAAATAAAAAACCGACACAGAAAGCATCGCCAGTTGAGAAAGTACGAGCATAATTAGCACGTCCCTTGACCTCAAGCAATCATTCTATGCTCGCCTCTCCTTTCTCTCTCACCTTCTTCTTTGCTGTCCCCTGACCTACTTACCCGATTTACGGAACGGAGACATCAGACATTCCTAACTGACAAACGCTCCCACATACATACGCACAAACTCTCTTTTCGGCATTTACTGCTATAAACATTTTAACGTCCTTTGAACCCATCCTAAAGACATTACTTTATTTGTAAAAAAAAAAAAAACCTTAATTGATATCTGTGTATATGTATATAAATGTTGTTTCTATACTCAATTTGATTTTTTTGTTTATAGTGGGCTATCTACTCAGTTAATCTGTTTCAACACAACTTCGTTTCACTAGAACGGATAACCCACTATAATTTCTAACTCGACATTTATTTTTATAACTAACAAACGTTATAGTGGATACTTCGTATTTGCAAAAAACGACTAATTTTTTTTTTTTTTAAATAATGTGCATTAGGTCTATGAGACTGCGTATTCTAGAAATCATAGTAAAACGTGATCGAGCCGTAAACAGACAGTTGTAACTGTTTCCCCTACAAAGCGGGACACGGGTTCCATCTTCTTCACTAAGGAACACATTTTCTTTACTAAGATGTCTTGAATGAGCAAACCAGTTGACGCACTATCCACTGTTTAATCAATAAAAATGAAACGTCCATTTCAGTTAAAAAGTATTCACTATAATATTTGAAGTAATATATATATATATATATATATATATATATATATATATATACTCATACTCATGTGTGTGTGTGTGTTTGAACAAAGGTTTGATGCCACAGAGCGTAAATATAGATTTGTGAAGGCACGAAGACATTTTTGTTTTTTTGTTTTTCTAGTGAAGGGGTACATATTTTTGTGTGGTTTGATTGAATAATGAAAACCAAACGAAAATTGAAAATACCACAATGTCTATCTGTTCATCACTTCTTTCTCAATCTCTGATGAAGATTTCATAAAAGTAAAACATGTTAGATTGATAAACGTTTCTTTATCTTAGAAATAATGCCGGATTAAAAATATAATTAATTGCATTCGCTTATATATATATATATATATATATTATATATATGGCTAGCCTCCCAGGGAGTAAAATACTACGCCTCCTTGGCCTTACACTCTCGGCGGACCTCAAATGGAATGACTATATTGAATCCATTGCCAAATCTGCTGCTATGAAAGTGGGCTCCCTGTGCAGGGCCTGGAAATTTTTCCCACCTGAAACTATTCTGCACATATACAAATCTACCATCCGCCCGTGTATTGAATATCTGGTCGGGTGCCCCTGCTGCTCTCCTTGGGCTTCTTGACAAAATACAAAGGAGGATCTGTAACGTGGTTGATACTGACTTGGCAGACCGGCTGCAGCCGCTCTCTCACCGGCGTGATGTAGCTTCCCTGTGCCTCTTCTACAAGTACTTTCATGGCTTCTGCTCCGATGAGCTTAGATCACTGGTGCCGCCTAAGCACGAATTTACACGAGATACTAGATTAGCAACTAGGTCCCACCCTTTTACAGTTAAACAAATAAGATGTAACCTTAAATTCTACTCCAACAGCTTCTTTTCTCGCGCTTCCCGCCTGTGGAACTCCCTTCCACAAGTCTGCTTTCCCGACAGTTACAATCTCCAGGTGTTTAAATGTAGGGTCAATAGACACCTCCTATCACACTAACTCCCAACTATTCTCACAACACTCTCATCTACCCAACCCTCATTCTCGGTATCCTCACCCGCCTATCACCCACCCTCTGTTATTTCCTATATTTAATCAGCCTTTCTCCACTCTACGTAGCCCCCTGCACAGTAGTGGCAGTGACATGCCTTGCTTGGGGTGAAACGCTTATAAAAAAAAATATATATATATAGCGATTGCATTTAATTATATTTTTAATCCGGTATTTTTTTTTATTATTATAACTTTACTAAAAATACTCGTACATGTTTTCCCGGTTTTCCTATTTGCATTTTCGGATTAACCTTAATTCTTCAGTTAATGATTGGATAAGCTCATAACTCGCTCTACGGCAATAAAATATCCGTAGTAATTCCCCTGTCGCATCGTTAAATATTTGAGCTCAACAACTTTAAAAAATATTGCAATAACAATCATAAATATGAATGCTGGTCGTTAATTTAAGAAGTAAGCGGATACAAACGAAAAGATTTTAAAATGAGAACTGTTTCCATTTCACTGAAACAGGCGTTAAACACTTCTCTTTGTCGTTCTTTCAATCATTCATTTTCTCACTGAAACGAAGTAGCGTCTCTAGTATGTTTTCTCCGTCTTTCCACCCGATTAAAACGGAATAGTCAATTACTTATGTAGTATTAGCAGGATGTAATGGTCGTGCTAACTAATTGAGGGGCAAGCACAATTATAACTTTATAATAATAATAACAACACTAACTTGTACACGCATTTCAGTAAATACACTTGTCATTTTTGTCTCTTTTTAAATTATGAAATCAATAGCTAATGACCAAGAAGATATTCCATCTCTAGCTCAGCAGATATACAAATTTAATTGCTTAAAAAATGAGAAAAAAAAACAAGCAAATCACAATACCTTGTTAGTGTGTATATACATACACATATAAAATATCTATTATCTATATATATATATATATATATACACACACACATATATACATATATATATATAATTCTAAACATATACTGTTAAATATAAGAGACAATGAGTGTCTATTATGTTTAATCATGAGCTGTTCTAAGCATCGTATTTTCGCTTTAATTTCAGGTGAAAATAAATAACAAAAATCTCCAATATTTGGATATTTTATTATGCTAGTTCTAAGCTTTCGGTTCACTTGAGCCATCTTCAGAGAGGGTACAAAGACGTTAACATAAAAACATCCACCATCAAAGATGATTTTATCTTGTAGTGACATAAAACTTTGCTAAGCAACGATAAGAGTTACCAAATAGCAGACGCAGTTCGTAAATTTGTAACGCGGTTTTATGATGTCACACGAAAGAACCAACATAATAAAAAATATCCAAATGTTGGAGAATTTTTGTCTTTATTTTCACCTGAAATTAAAGCCAAAATACGATGTTTAGAACGGCTCATGATTAAACATAAGACATTCATTGTCTCTTATATTTAACAGTATATGTTTAGAAAATCATCTGCTTTCTCGATACACTATATATATATATATATGTATATATATATATATATATATATATATATATATAGCATCTATTTTCTGAATTGTTTGCATTCGCGTGCTTGTGCATTTTCTTCATGTTAATCACTAGTATTATACTGGTGATTTTCTAAGCGCAGCTTAGATGTGGCATAAAGCTGAAAGTATGGGACACCCAGTGAGGATCGAACTCACTACTCAGCTGTAACAGGTTCTCGCCAGAAAACCTTACTAACCATTACACCACGTCGGGGTGCCTTACTAGTTTTATACTGTCTTGTTATTAGAGTAAGCATTTCCATCATTATTATTAGTAGTTTGAACTGACTATACGAGAACAGATAATACAATTACAACAACTTCATTACAATAGGAGTTGATAGGTTCGCCTATCGCCCACTTCACACTTCTTTACTCTTTTTTTCAAACAGAGCAGAGGTTTATCCTTTGTTTCTTGTTTAGGATTGGGTTTCCAGTTCCATCATCTAAAGTTCATTCATTCTCTTTCACTCCCAGTAAACGCCTTTCATCTTAGTGACATTATCGCCTTGCTTGGAGTGAAACTATTAAAAAAAAAAAAAAAGAAAGAAGTTGCTTTCTCTACATTCTAGCTTAAAATATTTCGTGTCCAGTAGTTTTAGTGATTATCAAGATGATGTTTAGTCGGGGCGGATTAAGATGATGAACGGATTATCTTAATCAGGACAAAAACTGGGTCGTTTTGAGACATCAGAATTATAAAGTCCTATATTCGGTCATCATTATAAATAAATCTGGTGATTTTCTTTTCTTTTTGTGTTGTCTTAACGATTGCTGTAATTTTTCCTCAGATGAGTGTTTTGGTGCAGTGAATATCGGCTCGGAACGAGAAATCTGTGAGCGGATTTCGAATTCTAGTTGAATTCCTTGCATTCACTTACGTGTAAATACCCTTTGGGAAAGGTATTAATTCGTCTCTTCCCTCCAGTTACGTTTCCCTTCCGGTTAAATAGCAGGAGGGATTGGGTTCTAAAGCCTTTGCTGGTAACCCATTGCAGGAATATCTTCTGCCCAGTCAGTCGTGTTTCTTTTCGAGACATGATCGCCCAAGCGTGTATCACGTATGGCACTTAACTGACTGACTGATTAGATTGGCACCTTTTTACTGTTTAACTAGCTAGATGTAACAGTATATTTTATTCTAATAGTTTATTTTCTCGCACTTCTCACCTGTGAAACTCCCTTCCGATTTCTTCCTTCCCTGCCACCCATAATCTTCAAAAATTTAAATGCAATGTCAATCCCCATCTTCTGTCTTCCTGAACCCTGATCTTTTATTTCGTTTTTCCTTATTCAAGCCTTCTCAATCTTTTTTACTTCAAGTAACCCGTTGAATCTTAGTGGTATTATCGCCATCTTGTGTCTTTCTGAACCCTGTTCTTTTATTGTCCTTTCTCCTTATTAAGGCTTTATCATTCTCTTTCACTCCCAGTCACTCCGTTGTGTCCTCGTGGTTCATTTAGGGGTGAAATGATTTCCAAAATGTAAGGACCAAGTTAAAGAGTATGCCTTTCCGGACACTACACATACAACTAGTTCTCGTCTAGGATTAACCATTATCTTTCGCACATATTCACATAATACTTCTTACTATTACCGCTCACACAACTAACTCATTCGGTAACCCTCTACCTTGAGTCACTCTTGGGCCTTGTATAAAATGAACCTTGAGTTGTGAAGTATAATTTCTTGAAAAAACTATTTAAAAAAAAAACTTTTCATAAATTTTTACCGACAGCAACCTTTAACTACTCGGCCATTGAATGCTAAATGTCTCCTCTATGAAATCGGTTAATATGTATTACCATTACTATTAAGACTGAATAATGAGTTCCATCCTCACTGGGTGCTCCATGTTTTCGGCCTTGCGCCACATATAAACTACTCTTAGAAAACTGTTATTACACATTGGCTTTACGCGAAACAGATAGTCACAAATCTTACCTTGGATGAACACACAACTGTCGAATTTAATACAAATTGGGATAAAAGTGTAATATGTTTGACTCCAGCTCGGAAAGTGGACCACTCCTACCCAGACACTTATAACGTCCCAAAGGGGAATTGTTGAGGCACACTGAGTAATTTTTTGTCCTAATCCCATGTACGCTTGGAGTTTTTACTTTGAACACGGCTTTGTGCAATAGTCTGTTCGAGTGGGCATACTGATAAATGCTTCCCCTACAAAACCAGGGAGAGTAAGAAAGAAAAAAGTGGCAAACAATGACGTCATTAACTAGGATTATGTATCAGAACATGACGTCATTGAACATAATCACAACGAAAGATGTTTATGAATGAAGCATGAAATACTATTTTAACTGTTTCGTAGTATTTTGTATCAAATGAATGAATGTAGTTCGAAGGATGTTAACGTTGAGCAAATTTCAGAGTACAAAAAATTGATTTTCTCCTTTGTCGAGGTGGGAAAATTCGAAGGCAAAATAAAAAGGGAATGAAATGTAAAAGGGGTGAGAGTGTAGGGAAAAAAAAGAAACTGTTAGGTTTAGTGTAAGCTAGTTAAAGTGGGGATATCAAGGTCTAACAGATTAAAGGAAGTGATTGGATGGCGAAAGCCAACTCCTACTTCAAGGGATATAATTTCGCGAGAATGAACCTCAAGGCATGAACTTGATATATTATTAGATAGTTAATTAGCTGTTACAGTATAAGTATATCCACACCCTTATCAAAGGGGTAGACCAAATATATATTTCATTAAGACTTTGTAGGAAAAAAGAGCAATATGATAGAAAAAGAGATGTTTAAAATAGAGCAAGGGTGGAGATAGTGAAAAGAAATGAAGAGAAAAGAAATAAGGAGTGGGGAAAGATGGATAATATATATATATATATATATATATATATATATATATAGTGACGTAAATTATTAAATATACATATGAGGAGGGTGTACATATGTATATTTGTCAGGTCTTAATAAAACAGTGTTCAATGTATGAAGAGAGCTATATTATATATGTTAATAAATTTAGTGTATCGAGACAGCAGATAATTTTCTGAACATATACTGTTAAATTAATTTCAGGTGAAAATAAAGACAAAAATTGTTCAACATCTGGATATTTTTTATTATTTTGGTTCTAAGCTTTCGGCTCGCAAGTGCCATCTTCAGAGAGGTTACAGGGGCGTTAATATAGACATCCACCATCACATTTCAGTCTGGTCATAACACACTGCGTTGCATGTAGACATATGGTTCTGTTAACATTTTGGTCTCTCACGCGGAGTGACGTCATAGAACCGCATTACAAATTTACGAACTGCGTCTGCTATTCGGTGACTGTTATCGTTGCTTAGCAATGTTTAATGTCAACACAAGATAAAATCATCTTTGATGGTGGATATTTTTATTTTAACGTCCTTGTAACCTCATTCCGTGGCGATATCTATTACACCACAAAATACATTTTAAATTCACTTTGCATATAAGATCCGAGCGACATTTTTTTAATTATATCTTGGAGGGAAAAGAGGAAGGCTGTTCTTCGCTAACAAATGCGATTAGTTTCTATTATTTTTGTCATCGCTTTGTAAGACATCATAAACTCAAATGCGTAAGCAAATACTTGAAGAGTGATTCGTAGTGATAACGATGTGTCCCCCAAAATATTCACTGCATTTCATGGCTCGGATTATGGTATTGGTTTCTGTTGAATTACTGAAAGCGTTTTCCCGCTCATTGAAGTGGTGTACTGCTTGACCTTTACATAAAGGACTTGTCTTTTCTGTTTGAACTCAGGGCAAGTTGCCAAAGGGTTAAAATTATGAAACCCATGAATCATCTTCTTCTTCTTCCGCCTCCTCCTCCTTCAGATGATGATGATTAGGTCTTCTTCTTCCAAATAGAATGATTTCAATCAAAATGTTTATTTTATTTTAGTCTTCACTTTCTACCTTTTCATCTCCTTTTTCATTTTAGTTTATCTTCTTTTTCTTTTTTTTCCTTCTCTTCGACATTATACATCATAATCTCTCTTCTTCTTTGTCTTCTCATTTTTCTTCGGCCTCCTTTTCTTATCGTTTTCTTCTTCTTTTCGTACTTTTTCTTCTTTGTTTTTGGTTTTATTTATATTTTTACCCTTTTTCCTTCCTTTTTACTCATTATTTAATCTTTTTTCTTTTCTTTTCTACTGACGTCAATTTTCATCACTACAATGACGAAGAGATCAAACAGAAAGACTACAAAGGTTTCTCAATTAATACATGCATAAAATTATCACTGTTATTCACAAAACATTTTCTTGTTCTTGTGAAATAAGTGGTACGAAAAATCACTTTATGACGCAAGACTTACTTAACCGGATACTGCGTCCTTAGCAACCATCTTCACATGTTGACTAATATCATATGCTTATATACTGCCATGTCTATTGTTTCAAATAGAAAGTAGGTTTTAGTTTATATATATATAAGTAGGGGGAATGTTAAATAGACTTTTGTTTTAAATGAGTTTAATGCATAAGTATTACCTAAAAACATGTGATTCAGCGAAATAATTATAAAGTATTTTTGTTCTTTTAATTTTTTTTTTTAAATATGTATTATAAATTTCCCCGATTATTTCAGCACTAGTATGTTGGAGGTTCGAATCAGAGCATAGGTCACTTAATTTAATCAGAGCTCACAGTCAATCTAGGAAACAGTATAAAACGTCCTGTTTTCTGCCCAAGAGAAGGAAAATCCAACAGAAAACCTACGATAATGACTTCCTAATAAAAACTTCGTTTCACTCATCTAAACTATGGCATATCAAACTTTGGTTTGCTTATTAAAAATTTCCTGTTTTCTGCCTAAAAAATATAATCCAACAGAAAACCTACAACGCTTACTAACATCGTTCCATTCTACTAAGCTGTGGCATATTAAATCTTGGTTTATAGGTTGGAAACGGTAATGTACTCGCTACCTAAAAATGTCCCGTTTACAGGCACGAGAAGGAAGAGCCAACAGAAAACCTACAACGCTGAGATACTACAACCACAGTTCCATTCTACTTAGCTATGGTACGTTAAACTTTGCTTTACGGTGTAGGGAAAATAAGGCAAATACTAGTTTAAAATGTTTTTACACAGACCGGTGGGGGTACTTTCTATCCAATAATTTTTGGGATCTTATCAAGATTAGTAGCACAATTGTCTCTATGAAATAATAGCGAACCGTGGACCAAATATGTTCTCTTTATTAAAATATAAATGAACACAGTATTCACATTATTCGGACTATTGTCCTCGTCTCTGTTGCAACAAAGATGAGGACAACAGTCCGAATAATGTAAATGCTGTAAATACTCCCTCATCTCAGAAATACGGATAAATAGAATGATCCATTATTAAACGTCGTACAAATGGCAACAAAGATGAGGACAACAGTCCGAATAATGTAAATACTGTAAATACTTCCTCATCTCAGAAATACGGATAAATAGAATGATCTATTATTAAACGTCGTACAAATGGCAACAATGATGAGGACAACAGTCCGAATAATGCAAATACTGTAAATACTCCCTCATCTCAGAAATATAGACAAATAGAATTATCTATTATTAGACGTCGTACAAATGGCAACAAAGATGAGGACAACAGTCCGAATAATGTAAATACTGTAAATACTCCCTCATCTCAGAAATATAGACAAATAGAATGATCTATTATTAAACGTCGTACAAATGGCAACAATGATGAGGACAACAGTCCGAATAATGCAAATACTGTAAATACTCCCTCATCTCAGAAATATAGACAAATAGAATGATCTATTATTAAACGTCGTACAAATGGCAACAAAGATGAGGACAACAGTCCGAATAATGTAAATACTGTAAATACTCCCTCATCTCAGAAATATAGACAAATAGAATGATCTATTATTAAACGTCGTACAAATGGCAACAAAGATGAGGACAACAGTCCGAATAATGCAAATACTGTAAATACTCCCTCATCTCAGAAATATAGACAAATAGAATGATCTATTATTAAACGTCGTA
>JBBBDQ010028426.1:0-220000 GCA_037127315.1 Ascarosepion bandense | reverse complement strand
AATAGGAAGTTTTTCAAATCAGTACCATGTGCTTAAGTCTAGTGCTAACCGTTATCTTATTTTCCTATCCGTATAAATTAACGTAATCTTCTGCCTCGAATGGCCCACGGCCTTTTACAGTGTCATTCTTCTGTAAAAAAAAAAAAAAAAAAAGAAATTAAAAGAAAGCTATTACTTGTTGATGACGAGCATAGATGTAAAAAACGCATTGGAGATATATTTTAATCATATCACCCCAAGCAAGGCGGTAACGCCACTGATGCGCAGGGGCCTACGTAAGAGTGAAAAGATTGGAAAAGAGAAAGCCGGAAACCACATCCTAAACATGGAACAAGGGATGAGCCTCTTCACCTTTCAATAGACGAGGGTGAACCGGGCGATAGTTTAGTCTATCTACTCCAATTGAAAAAAAAAGTGAGAAGATTGGAAAAGAGAATTGTCATACATCGATGGTCCTATGTCTATTAAACTAACGGTCAGTTTGTATAAGGTACCTGATGATTGTATAACGCATGAAACTCCGAGTCGCACCATTGACGTAAGACAATATATATTGTTCTACTTTCATATTGTAACACTTTTAACAAATCCCAGAGATACGTTGATCCGAGGAGAAGTTCCATACTTCATTAATCCAATAATATCTGTATTTTCGTTACACACACACTCTCTCTCTCTCTCTCTCTTTAAGCTGTGGGTCATCCTATAAGGTTCGATATCTCTATCGTAATGTTCAATTAAATCAGTTTTCTAACCACAATACTCCCTCTACCATAATGGTACTATTAGTTGTTTCTTTATCCGGAAAATTCGGTATTTATTGATCGAGCAGTTGTTACCGCAGAAAGCAATGGCAACCTACTGCGGGATAATCTTCTGCCCAGTCATGCATGTCTCTTTCGAGACATGATCGCCCAAGCGTGTATCACGTATGGCACTTAACTGACTGAGTTGTTACTACTGACGGTCGAAGTTTATAAAATCTTTCTCTTAAAATAATTTTTCAGAAAAATGGATTTTTCATGTTATATTACTACTCTATACAGTATTGATGGGCGTTACCTTCCTAACCTTTTGTTTGAAGACGTGCGAAATGTCAACATCTTATGCCATTACTTTCTCTTCGCGAGACATGTGCTCTGATTAGTCTTTGCTGCTGTTCAGTTCTTAAGTGATGTGGTTTCTGTTATTCTGTACAGCTCATTGTTCGTGATTTTGTAGCACCAGTTCACAAGGTTCGAAGAAGGATGTTCTTCGTTAAGATCCAGAGGTGTCACTCGCTTAAAGCCAATTTAAATATTGATCTTAGAAAGCGGTAGTATAGCTGACAGTTCAGATATTTCTGAATTCTCGTTTGAATGAACCTAACTCGAGTTTTCAGGTTAATGTTTTGGTTTTTGCGGCAATTTGTGGTGTTGTGCAAAACTACACATGGCACAATCTATTCTGTTTAATTTCCTTCTCTCCTATACTAGCTTTGTTTATAAATAACTAGCAGTATAGCCCGGCGTTGTTCGGGTGTAATGAAAGCTTTAAAACTAATCCATGGTCCTGGAGGTCAGACTCTTTGGACGTTGGCACGAAAGACTAAAAAGTAATAGTTATTCCCAGTTAAAGCGAAACCGTAGACTGAAAGAAAAATGAATGGATGTAAGTCAAATTTTAATTTCCTGGTATCGATATCAAATTTTCTGCACTATTATAAGAACTGCAAGCTTGAAACTTCTGAATATCGTTTCTTATGTCTTTGTCTACGAGTGTATCAAATTTGATTAAAATCGGACCACTCCTTCTATAACACGATTTTTTTCGATTATCGATTTTCGATATTTATCGGGGGAACCTCGACACAAAACCTACTAAGAACACTCACAGACGCTTATAGTACAACTGTGTAAATTTTCAAGAAATCGGTTCAGCCGTTTCAGAGTCTATAGGTAACGGACACACACAGACAAAGTTCCATTTATAAATAAGTTTAGATACTTAACAATTCTCGTAGACTATTACGACTAAAGTGTGTCCAATCCTTATCGGGTGCTCCACACGTCTAGCCAGACACTGCTACGCTTATAAATCGCTACTTTGTGGTGAAAAGCCCTCGTCTCTACTTTACATTCATTTTTTTTTCTAGATTTTCCCGCCCTTCTATTTGTATGGCGTTCGTGCAACGTCCATTCATTAATACAAAGAAATTGTATCCGTGTTGTTCTTTCTTTTGCTTTACTCTCTCTATAAATCTCCCTTTTTATTACCTTTCTTTTTGTTTGTTCGTTTCTTTCTTTTACTTTGTCTTTCTTCACTAACCAATTTCTTCTCCTTCGATACAGCCTCGTTTTCGATGCAACCCTCGACATATATAATTATACACAGATGGAAACATTTTTTTCCTTTTATGCCTTTTCTTTTTATTTACAATTACTATCATTACCGATAGAAAACCCGTTTTCTCTTTTAATCTCTTCTACACTCATTTACTTCATTAATGTTTTTCTTATAATTCTTCTTCTTCTATATATTTCTCTCTTCTTCTTTTTATTATCTCTTACTAATAGTCACCTACCACAGTTGTTTTTCCCGCCAATTGTTACTCCCTAACAAAGTAAGCAGCCGGCAAACCTTGTTTTTTGCAATGTCACATTATCATGTCATCAAATAACTAGCCCCGTAACACATTACGCCCGTAGGTTACAATATGTACCGTAGTCATGTCACAAGTGGTGTGTCTAGGGACATATTGGTTGTTGGAAACCACCTCTTTCCAGGTAGGTTTTCTTTCTAGGCCAGTTGCCACCTCAGTAGGAGAGCCCATTTAGCACTGCTATTTAATCCACAGCTGGGGTGAGAAGAAATAGATTCAGACTTTTCACAAGAGAATTTGTGCAAAAGTGAACTTAGCGATTTACACTCGGTCACCGATTTCTCTTTCAAAGTCAGTAATCATTACACTATAAGCATATACAATGAATCAGAAATCATAAAAGCTGAAAGTACTTCAAGACTTTGTAGTAAAATTGTTAGAGACAATTCGTATTTGCTTAAAAGTAAGCTATAATGAACTTGGTATTTACCCGGGCCTTCCCACAAAGGTGGGATGTGACACTAGGCCGATCTTACTGTGGGGCTTTCTGAGCGCGTCTGCTCAGGCAAAAATTCCCTGTACACCTCGCATACGCGGGATCGGGCTCTTGTCTATTTACCCCACACGAAACTGTAAGAATAGGTGCCTTGCAGATTCTATCGCTTATTAAAAGCTAGATACCCCGTTAGTTACGCCAAACAGCATTCTGCGAAATTGAGAGAGTTTGCTGCTAGCATCTGAGGTTGTAGATGGCTTATCGGTGGGCCTGATAAAGGGCACTTTTGAGTTTCAAAGTACTAACTAGACTGTTTTGTGGTATCTGTTTCTGTCATCTCGTCTATTCTTAGAAGAAAGTAGGCATCCAGCAAAGTAAACCGGTCTATCGTTTGGGAACAGTCGATTACCATTCACATTTTTCTGTTCTCAGAAGAGACTACGAAGGCTTGAGCTCTCCACGGCGAATGACTTGGTTCGATTATACCTTCCTTCAACATACGAGCAACTTTTTGATAATTTATCCTCTTCCGTGTGACGACTAAATTTAGTAACTATCAGTTTACAATCAGGTGTTACATTGTTCAAAAGTGCTGGGTACGGCATTCTCATGGTTGGATGGCCGCAGACTCTAAAGAGTGACCTAGAGCCACCAGAGAGCAATTCCACTAATGAAAGTTGATGCAAGAATGTTGTGTCCTAATATTAGGTCGCAACATGAATCTTTCGTTAGTTGATATCTTACTCCTTAATATAAGTACCATTTATTTTGAAGTCAAACGAACAGTATCTTAGTACTCGAATAAAAAGAGATGGGCTCGCCATCTCCACTTTGTCTAGGGACGGGGAGGTTCTACATGAATTTTCTTTTGCAATATTTGCGTGAAGAAGTTTTCTGTGCTCCCCTGTCAATCAATGCTTTTAGTGGCTGCTCGTTAGTCGTAATCTCTATCGTTGTAGTTGATAGACAGCCTAGTGTATGTCGAACAAGATATTGTTTCGCTCCCCTTTGTATTTGTATAAGGTCCGATGTCCCTACTTACTGCATGTGTAGCATTTCTCCCTTCTAGCCAGGCATAATAACCTTGCATGCATCTTACCTCCACAGAAAAACAATGTGCGTTTAATTAAGGATGTTTTTTTTTTTTTGTTTTTTGTTTTTTTTTTTTTGTTTTTTTTTTTTGTTGGAGAGCTTAGTTTTTCATACGGGACGGGGGTGCGTAAAATATGTGAAGAAACGCCTCGCACATGTCGTCAGTCGACCGAAGAGTACGTCCCTCCGGGTCTCGTACCCTCTCGAATATAGCTATCACCGCCTCGGCGAATTTCTTCCTTGCACAGTTCTGCACCCATGTTCACAGCTTTGGAAGACATCTTGCATAACTTATGTCTAATTACCTGATCCATGTAACGCTCGCTAGTCGAACGCTCAAGGCCATCCTTAGCTATCTCTAGGGGTCCCCACCAGCCTCCGCACGGGTGTAATTAGCTCTAAGTGTCTTCACCTTGGCAGCCTTATCTAGTTTGAGCCGTTGGCTGTATTCAGTGGTAAAAGACCTAATCCTATTCTTAAGATTCTCCCACCACTTATTCCCAATGACTCCCCCAGTTAACGCCCGCTGCACTACGTTAATTAGCTGGCGCCGAAAGTCTCACCTGTCCAGTAAGGACTGATTGAACTTCCAGTCAGCAGCCATTCTAGGTCGAAAGTCTAACGCTACACGGGCACAAACAAGTTTGTGGTCCGTGTAGCCTAACCAGTGGAACGTAGGACATTCTAAGAAATCTATGTCGGCTTCTCTCACTAACGTTATATACAGGTAACTATATACCCGGGTAGACGGACAACTAAGAGCCCACGTCCACATTCTCCCACTCGGATGATCGACTCGGTATCTATCGACGAGACAAAAATCGTTAATCATATCAACCAGGCTACGATCACCACTTATCCCGCTAGCACCCCACCCTCTATCCCACTTGGGGTTCAGGATGGCATCCCAGTCCCCCACTAGGATTAGTCGTGTTAAATCAACTGGGAAGGGCTCCAACAGCGGAAAAAACGAGACCCGCTCCTCTCGAACATTGGACGCATAAACCGCAATAAGACGAAACGAGTTGCATTTCACTGCAATATCGGCCACGATTAACCGGCCCTCGGCACAGACATGAACACGATCCACCTCCGCGTCCACGGTACGCTTGACCAGCAAAGAAACACCCCTGGCTTGCCAGTTCCCATATGCTGAATAAACGACAAAATCATTAGCTAGCACACAAGAATCGACGTCGCAAACAAAGTGAGTCTCTTGGATCGCGGCCACATCCATGCCGAAAGACAAAAGGTTACGAAGCAGGCGGGCTGCCTTACCCCGATCCCTCAGGCCCTTCGCATTCAAACTGGCTGTCTTTATAGACGTCTTTTAAATCTGAAAGGATAAAACAGAAGAATTATTCTAATCACATACCGGATAGAAATCTCTGGGGGGCAGGGACCCCGACGGCTTGTTCAAATGAGCCAGTTCCAACGTCAGACGTAATACGTCCGTCAAGGACAATGCCGACGTCCGTAGGGTACATTAGTTTTATGACTCTATATAATAAGGGATGGAGTAAAACTGGGACCCTCTCTGCACACATTTTTGACATTTTGTTGAGTTCCGGAGTGCCACTCCGAAACATGGCAATGTGATCCCACATCCGTAAGTTGCCCCCCCCGTGCATCTGACGAGGGTAAGTACCTCGAGGGCCTTCGGGAAATTTGTGGGATCATCAGTTGATTTGCAATCAACTTGTGTCAGCTTGAGTAATGGCTTAAGTAGCGCACGCCTTTGCGTCGTTCATTCTTTCGTAATGTCCATTTTTCAGCCTTCATTAACGCTTCCCCCCTGGGGAAAGGATTTCTTTTTATTGAACTGGGTGGGTGTTGGTATGGAAGGGGTGGGAGGGGAGGGTGATTTACTTGGTGTAGCAGGGGTTAAAGGGGTCACTTTATAAACCGGGGACTGAGAGCGTTTCTGGGGGGAAGATGGAAGGCTCCTTGCCTTCTCTGCATGATTCCTTTTATCTTACTGGAGACACAGGTACTGAAGAAGCCTTTGTACTTCCCTCCTCCTCTCTACTCCTGCTCTTCGTCAGAACCTTTGGGTTTTTTTTCACTTCCTCCTTTTCTCTGCCTCTCTTTAGGGATGAGGCTCTTGGGGCTGCCATCTTAACCTCCATTGACTCCTCTTAGTCCTCCTGGGCTGGACGCTGCTTCTCCGGAGATTTCTTAGCTTCTCCCCGTGGGACATCCTGCTTCGGAGGTGAAGGCTATTTCTGCGGTGAAGAGGCCTTTTCTTGAGGAGCTTTAGTTTTTGAACCCTTTTTCCCCACTTTCTTCCATTCGCCCTCCTCGGGCTTGGGGATTTCTTTTTCCTCTGTTTTCTCAGTCACTGGGGCCTGAGATGACTTGGCTGCCTGGGATGTTGCCTGCGTAGACTGTGTAGCCTGGGCCTTTGTAGCCGGGTTTTTTGTGGGACACACCTTCGCTACGTGGTCCGAGGCTCCGCAAACCCAGCAAAAAGGCCTCCTCCCCTCCACCACAACGAATATCGAGTGATATCTCCGGTCGCGAATCCCGCCTGGAAATTACTGAAGACACCTTGCCGAACCGAGCAAAGAACGCTCCGAGATGGTCCGTAGTAATGTCCATGGGCACCCTGTGTAAAATTACACTCGTTTTTCGGGTGCCCACCTCGTAGCCAGTAAGTGTCTGGAGAGCAGTTCATTTCTCTTTTTATGAAGATCCTGTCCATTGTTGTAAAATTTTCTTTATTGAAAGGTGTGTCTGCGAAATACTCCGAAACTTGTGCTAAAACATATTTTGTGTGGTAGTGCACCTTATTAAAACTTTCGTCGCAGTAGGTACTTAAAAGTTTATGATATTATTCTAGTTCGGCGTCAGACGCTTTGGGGTTAATAATAGGTTCGTCTAAACAAAATAGATTAGCCATTATGAAAATGGTTAACGAGAGTTTATTAAATTTTAGTATAATTGTTAGAGACAATTCGTATTGAATTAAATGTAAGCTATAATGAATTTGAATACAAGCAGAGTTTTCCTGAAAATATGTATTCAGAACAGAGTGAATACAATGGATTCAACTGGAATTCGAACTTGAGAAACCGGGGAGTCGAGTTCGAATTCCAGTTGAATCCATTGTATTCACTTACGCGCAAATACCCTTGGGTAAGGTATTAATCCGTCTCTTCCCTCCAGTTATGGGTTAAATAGCAGGACAGATTGGGTTCTATAGCCTTGGTCGGCAACCAGTCTACCGCAGAAAGCAATGGCAACCTACTGCGGGATAATCTTCTGCCCAGTCAGTCATGTCTCTTTCGAGACATGATCGCCCAAGCGTGTATCACGTATGGCACTTAACTGACTGACTACTAATAGCAGAAAATGGATCATATCACAGTCTTTTCAAATAACAGAATAAAAAAATACAACCTTTCGTTCTTCTAACTACTACTCTTGTCCCGAGGCAAATAAAAACAAATTCGTTCATTCGGTAAAGTGTTTTTTTTTTCTCTTGATGGATAAAAAAAATATAGTTCTATTTTGCTGGTCCCATTAAAATAGACAAACAAGCTCTTAAAGATTATTTACCGGTAAATATTCTTATTATAAAAGCAGGTAATGTTAAAAATAGCAACACACAGAAGATTGTTAATTTTCACCATCAATTGTTAAGAGAATTCAAAATCTTCCCCACCATCGATTGTTAAAACACAAGTTAAAATCATTTATTCATCATCAATTATTAAAAGAAATATAGAAGTCTTTGAATATCTTAAGTACTTCAGATAAACAGATTCTGAAAATCCAAACTTGCCCTTGGGCGTGGTTCTTTTGCCAATCCACCTCAGATGCAACCACTGAAGAAACAATCACAGACCACAGAACCCATGTTAATCTAGTCCTGCCTACACAGCTAATGTGCTGACGATCTCGAATATAACATATTTTTAATTATAAAACACTATATACTTTTATCATTAAAATAGTCTTGGTGTCTATTTTACACTGATGTGCAGTGGATATCGACTCGGAACAAAAAATCGCAGAGCCGAGTTCGAATTCTAGTTGCATTCACTGACACGCAAATACCCTTCGGAAAAGTGTTAATCCGTGACTTTTCCCTCCAGCTATGGATTAAATAGCAGGACAGATTGGGTTTTATAGCTTTGGTTGGCAACCAGTCTACCATAGAAAGATTTTCCTACTGCGGAAAAATCTGCCCGGTCAGTCAGGTCTTTTTTGATACATGACTGCTCAAGCGTGTATCACGTATGGCGCTTAACTGACTAACTGTCTATTTACCAGGACCGGCAAAATAAAAAAAGAAATTCGAAAAGAAAACCTAAATTAATAAATTATTATTTCCGTAGCTGATTAACATTGTTGTCACCTCGTTTGTTTGTGATGTAGCCTACAAGGTTACTGAAGCGTTGGCATCCCACGGTTGTATATCTTGGTCTTGGTATATTCACTTAGTTACTCGTAATACGATTGATCCACAGTAGATTCACAGTGGGGTCACTTGATAGATTCGTTAATCGCTGAATCCTGATTACTCGCTATTGCTCAACGTTCATCTCTCAACACACATTTTTGATTTTACCCTACTCCCTCACTGGAGCGAGTTGTGACACAAGGTCAATTTTTAAGGTGGGGAACTTGAGGGCGTACGCTCAGGCCACTAGTCAAAGATTACCCAGCCCTCGCTTACGTGGTAACTGGATACAAACCCGGCCTGCGGACAGGAAATATCTGAGAACAGATACTACGCTTTGATCCCGACCGACGGGCTGCGGAGCACCGCTCAACACACATGCCCCGCCTCAAACTTAGTCTGGTGCTTTTATACTTATTTTAGTGGTCATGACAAAAACACAAACAAAAAAAAAAAACTAGAAAGTCAATCTTGGTCATCTGGATTTTTAAAAGTAAGTGAAATCTACAATTACTAACATTGTAGGTTTAATGGGAAGAGTCTAGAGGTTCTGAGCAATTTAGATTTTACAAGTAGACAGAAATAAATCGTGATTTTCTGGTTGATAGATAATAAAATCTTCTGATTTAAACTTGTTGCATGCTTGGTTGTGTTGTAGTCTACAATGTTACTGAGATGTTGGTATCTTGGTATATTCAGTTACATCTTGGTCTTGGTATATTCAGTTAGTTACCCGTAATACGATTGATCCACGGTAGATTCCCAGTGGGGTCACTCGATAGATTCGTTATTCGCTGAATCCTGATTATTCGCTATTTGTTCAACAGTCAACACCAACTCCCACTCGTCTGTCTGGTGCTTTTATGCTTATTTTAATTGCCCTTTTA
Organism: Ascarosepion bandense; assembly: GCA_037127315.1. Lineage (NCBI taxonomy): Eukaryota > Metazoa > Mollusca > Cephalopoda > Sepiida > Sepiidae > Ascarosepion > Ascarosepion bandense. Next base: position 210,536 of record JBBBDQ010028426.1, on the reverse strand, counting down.
TTATTCTTTCACTGGCGATCAGTGTTCAATCACACGCGACTACGTTTATATTTCTACATGACAAACATTTATCCAGGTGTCAATTTTTGAAAGGCAACTGAAACTTCAGTGACTGACTTAATTATTGTTATGCATTCTTCTTCTTCTACAGGATATTAATGATCATGGCTCTCCACAATTTCATGTCCTTTGTAAATTTTATCTCCCCTAAACTTCGTTCCGCCATCCATTTACTCAAGCTTTTTAGGGAGGTTATTTTTCTTTTTCTTTTTTTTCCTGTTTCTTTTTTATGTTTTATACAATGAAAGCAATTTTTTAAAGACATATTATGAGGATGTTTTGACGCTCCCCACTTTCTTTTATCAAGGGTTCAATCTTATCTTTGATATTCTGTTTACAGAGGAAGTAACAATAAAAAATTAAGAGAAAAAAAACAGCTAACGGTATTTGGAGCAGCGTGGTTATTAATTAGGATGTTCTGGTACTCCCGGCCACTCATGCATGCATGCTCGACTCCCACGCACATTTTTCTGGTTTCTCTGAGCTCCATGATGACCTATATCTGGAGGCAGACCAAAGAATGGGTTAAGCTTCATTTCCTCAACTGATATCAAGTAAAAATGTTCAACCTGTTAGTAAATTTTCTTCTTTCTTTTCCTTTTATTTTATTTGTTTATTTTTATTTATTTATTTATTTATTATTATTATTATTATTATTATTATGTCATTTTTCATCATATTTCGATTTCTGCTTTGGTTTCTCTACCAACCAAGTCTGCGGGGAGACCTAAGGCAGGTAGTGGCGTGTTGTTATGGCTCCATTTCATGTTTTTCTATCTTCCCTATCATCTCCAGCATTACATAGATAAAGTTTTCCTTGGTGTGTGGGCTGTACTTAATAAGACAATTTTTTGTATATCTCTTAAGCTGGGGTTTCCAGGGATTCTTTCAATGTGTTGTTTTGTTCCATTTTTTATCATTCCAAGTGCACCTACTATCACTGGCACAACTCTTGTTTTCAATTTCCACATTTTTTCTATTTCAATTTCCAGGTCTTTATATTTTGACAGTTTTTCAAATTCCTTGATTGCTATGTTACAATCCGCTGGACAAGCCATATCAATTAATAGACAAGTTTTCTCCTTCTGGTTTTTAACAATAATGTCTGGCCTGTTTGCTTCAATTTTTCTGTCTGTGTAGATGGTGTAATCCCATAGAATGGTTACATCTTCTATTTCTGTAACCGGTGCTGGGTGATGTTCATACCAGTGTTTGTTTACAGATTTTCCATAATGTTTGCACATTGCCCAATGTAAATATTGCCCAACTCTATCGTGGCGATTTTTATATTCATTTGGAGCAAGCACAGAACAGCCTGAGATTAGGTGGTCTATTGTTTCTTGGTGTTTATCACAAAACCTGCATTTTGGATCCATATTATTATGCATAATATTTGCCTGAAAGTTTCTCGTGAAAAGACTTTGGTCTTGTGCTGCAAGAATAAAGCCTTCAGTTTCAGACTTTAATCCAGATGCACGTAACCATCGATGAGTATTAACTTTGTCAACACTGGATTTATTGGCACGTTCTGGATATTGGCCATGCAGAGGTTTGTCTTGCCAGCGCTGTTTCATCTGTTCAAGAGCTTTATCTTTGGCTTTCATTTTCATATTTTTTGCCGCAATAGTTGGTTCTTGGCTTCTGTTTTGCTTTTCTACAGAATCTACTAACTGTAAATCTTGTTTGTATTTACTGCCTTCTTTTATTATTGAATATTTTTTCTTTCTTTCTTCATGTTGCCTTACTAATTGTATCATCCAATCTTTTGTTGTTTCTATGTATGTTAGTAAGCCAATAGTTGTTGTCTTGTATGACAATTCCAGCTGAATAAGACCTCTTCCACCTTCTTTACGGGGTATGTATAGACGGTCTACATCAGCCTTTGGATGATGCATCTTATGCTTAGAAAAAAGCTTTCTTGTTTTAGAATCCATTCGCCTGATGTCGTTTAGAGTCCAGTTTAAGATGTTAAAGCTATATTGAACAACTGGGATTGCAAGGCTATTAATGGCCATAACTCTGTTCTGAGAATTCAATTCAGTTTTTAATATCATTCGTAGCCTTCTATAGTACTCTTTACGTACTATTTCTTTCATTTTTTATGGTGAATGTTTTCACTCTCATTTACACCTAGGTATTTATAAGCTTCTTCTGGTTTCAATTCTTTTATTGTTACAGCAGGGTCTAAGCTAATTGAGGATGTTTCTTGTATTGATCCACGTAAAACTGTAGATTTAGCACATTTATTCAAATTGAATTTCATTCCAATGTCTTCGCTGAAGCATTTTACAGTTTGCAGAAGACCTTCCAGCTCATTATCATTCTTAGCATATAACTTTAAGTCATCCATGTAAAATAGATGGCTTATTTTCTTTTGGCCTATTTTATCACCACATTCTGTCCTATTAAGTTGACTGGTTAGTGCTATTAAGGATATACAGAATAGTAAGAGAGATAAAGAACCACCTTGAAATATACCTCTTTTGATGTTTATTTCATCAGACTTATAGGTTCCATTTATATGATTGAGGTAAAGGGTTGTTTTCCATATAGACATGCACTGTTTGATGAAATTGATGATGACGGGCGATATCTTGTATATATTTAAAGTCTTTAAAATCCAGGGATGTGGCACACTATCGAATGCCTTTCGATAATCTATACAGGCAGTACTAAGATTTTTCTTTGTACTGTAGCAGTTTTATTATTATTATTATTATTATTATACATTTACAGGGTTTAATCGACCTCATTTCCTCTATGTTCCAAATTTAAGAAGAAAGTTTCATACAGCCCCACTCCGCCACCAAAAAACTGTCACTTTGCGGAACAGATTCACAAAAGTGCACTTCTTTGAAGACTGCAAAATTAATCTCTTCAATTCAAGTGTCAAACATTATCTATCCTCATGATATTCACTTTTTAACACTTCCTCTTTCATTCATATCACACATCTCGTTTTTCATAATTATTTTTTTTTTTTTTTTTTTTTTTTTTTTTTTTTTTAATCATATCACCCCGAGCAAGGCAGTAACGCCACTGATGCGCAGGGGGCTACGTAAGGGTAAAAAGAATGGAAAAGAGAAAGCCGAAAACCGCATCCTAAACAGGAAACAAGGGATGAGCCTCTTCACCTGTTCAATAGATGTGGGTGGAGTGTGAACCGGGCGATAGTTTAGTCTATCTACTCCAATTGAAAAAAAATAAAATAATAAAGGAAAAGAGTGAAAAGATTGGAAAAGAGAAAAGAGAAAACCGGAAACCGCATCCTAAACAGGAAACAAGGGATGAGCCTCTTCACCTGTTCAATAGATGTGGGTGGAGTGTGAACCGGGCGATAGTTTAGTCTATCTACTCCAATTGAAAAAAAAAATAAAATAATAAAGGAAAAGAGTGAAAAGATTGGAAAAGAGAAAACCGGAAACCGCATCCTAAACAGGAAACAAGGGATGAGCCTCTTCACCTGTTCAATAGATGTGGGTGGAGTGTGAACCGGGCGATAGTTTAGTCTATCTACTCCAATTGAAAAAAAAAATAAAATAATAAAGGAAAAGAGTGAAAAGATTGGAAAAGAGAAAACCGGAAACCGCATCCTAAACAGTAAACAAGGGATGAGCCTCTTCACCTGTTCAATAGATGTGGGTGGAGTGTGAACCGGGCGATAGTTTAGTCTATCTACTCCAATTGAAAAAAAAAAATAAAATAATAAAGGAAAAGAGTGAAAAGATTGGAAAAGAGAAAACCGGAAACCGCATCCTAAACAGGAAACAAGGGATGAGCCTCTTCACCTGTTCAATAGATGTGGGTGGAGTGTGAACCGGGCGATAGTTTAGTCTATCTACTCCAATTATTTTAACAGTCAACCTCTATCTTGAAAAGCTCTAGAACCTTATATAGGGTAAATTTTCGTATAAAGTTATTATTATTATTATTATTATTATTATTATTATTATTTCCTGTGATTTTTGTTGTATACGCATATCCTTCCGGGTCTCAACCACAGACCTAAGGTCAGAATTGGCTTCATGACATTTTCCATAACAAAACATACAACCAAAATTACACACATTTTACATAGATACAACTCTTAATAATGTGTTAGCTCTACTTTTTTTTCTTTTTTTTTTTTAATCATATCACCCGAGCAAGGCGGTAACGCCATTGATGTGCAGGGGGCTACATAGGAGTGAAAAGACTGGAAAAGAGAAAACCGGAAACCGCATCCTAAACAGGAAACAAGGGATGAGCCTCTTCACCTGTTCAATAAAATATTTTTTGATATTTCATGCATCTGACAGTCCGATGCGACCAGCTTTGCGAGATCTCAATCCTCTTTGAGACGCGAAGGAGGTACTTCTGGTCAAGCGTGTGGACTTCTCTGTCGCTCAGAGTTGACCACCAAAATCAAATTCACGCGAACGGCCACGTCAAACTCTCTTTTATTCACAGCCATCTCCGTTCACCAAGGGAGAGAAAGGCAATAAGAAGAGAAAGGATGACGGTTCCGATTTTCGTATGCAAGCAGCTACTGACAAGAACAAGTTATAAATACAAGTTCTCGGAGAATTTAAATCATTATTTTTTTTTTTCATCTAAATGTAAGTAATATTTCTTTCAAATTGGATTACTTATACTTTAACTTTGCTAATTTCCCTCAAATAACGTTTCAGAAAACTATATTTTATTTTTTAATGTTTTCTTTTATAACGGAAAACTAGCGTTTCCAATGTTTCAAAATGGTCGAATTTGTCGATTTTACTGATAAGAAAAATGAATTAAAACTAAAATGAAAGCTTAAAGAAAGATGGTGTCGTATTCTGTCGGCATTCCCACATTTTAAAAAAGAAACTTCACCTTCTAGGATCAACGACTGTTCAAAAAATGATTCAGCATGTAAAATAGTTTCAAAATCGCCAAAGACGACCATCGACGGGCATGATTAGTATCTGTTCCAGCTGCAGACAGTTGTTCCACGGCTTCCGCCATCATCAGCCGCAGATCCAGCCATCATCGCCAGCAGCAACGATATGTGATAATCTGCTTTTCAGTATAACAATTCTCAACGGCTATAAAACTGTTCTTCTCGGGACAATACTTTTCCGCGCTGCTCTTACTATCTCCGATGAACTTAACTCTCTGGTGCCCCCTATATATTAATTTACTCGAGTCACAAGATTAGCAATTAGGTCCCACCTTTTTACTGTAAAACCAATAAAATGTAAACGAAAATTCTACTCCATCAGCTTCTTTTCTCGCACTTCCCGCCTGTGGAATTCCCTTCCATTTACTTGTTTCCCCGACAGCTACAATCTCCAAGAATTTAAATGTAAAGTCAATAGTCATCTCCTATCTCACTAACCTGCATCCTCTCTCTCTCTCATGCTCCTTTCTCCGTCCACTCCACTCTCCTCAGTATTCTCATCCTTCTCTTACCCACTTCCTGACACCCCCTATAACCTGTCACTCTTTCTCATAACTTTCCTCCTGTGTAACCCCCTGCAAAACTGGCAGTAAAATGCTTTGCTTAGGGGCGATATGATTATAAAAAAAAATTATATACTATTATAATGTGGATATAAAGCGGGGGATCAATTCTACATTACAATCAATATATAAACTGATCCCTCACTTTGTGGCCACATTCATCCTTCTCTTATCCACTTCCTGACACCCTTTATAACCTGTTATTCTTTCTTATAACTTTCCTCCTATGTAACCCCTGCAAAACAGTGGCAGTAAAATAGCTTGCTTGGGGTGATATGATTATAAAAAATTTACATGAACATGCAGAGATTTTTTTTATTAGTGCACTGAACCCTTATTTTTGTTGATGTATTTTTCTTTAACAAAAATAAACTGAGCAATATAATTTTTACTGAAGTCTTTGTTTTGTTTGTTATCTCCTGCCATTCAATATCTGTTTGCGAGCCAACTTACCTCACGCAACAGATTTTTCATTTTTAAAAATGCATTTTAAACTTTAGACATTATATTTATTCGGAAATTCCCAATTAAAAAGGTGATACGGAGAGTCGATTACGCACAATATCGACTACTGTTGTAAGATATGCAAAGCTATGCTTACAGAAAGATTTGGCCATATAAAAAAAGTCTCACGGTTATAAAATGAAAATCAAATACAGACATAAAAACAGGATAAAAAGAAATTAAAAAAATAAAAATCTGCAAAGTATCGACAACCATTAGAATTCTGAGATATTGTAAGTTAAAAACATGATAAAAGCACGAATGTATGCTATAATTTCTTTACAGACGAGAGAAAATTTCTGAAAAATCTAAAGCAGCACGAACAAAATTTATAAAGAACTCTGGAGTTATCCCCCTTTTTAAATATCAATGAACAATTCGCCTCCATCTTGTTTGAAAATGTGACAGTTATTCCCGATAACAGTACCAATGCTGCAATGCGTATCGAGCTTTGAATAGTATTACAAAAACTGATCGATATCCTATACGAAATATCAACTCGTTCACCTCTAAATTTTCCAACAAATCCTGTTTTAAAAGTAGATTTATCACCAGATATTTACATTTTCTTGATGAGCCTATGGCAATAGCAACTTTTCGAACTGTCTGAATATAAATAAATACAGTTCGTATTAAAAAATCTGTCGGCCACATTTCAACAGGTAATGCATAAAATATTTTCAAACGAGGGCGGTGTATCTAGGCGATATCTTTATATTTAGTGAAGAAGAAAGAGCACATTAAAAAGATTTAGATGGAATTTTTAAAATTTTACATGAAACAATTTGAAATTTTCTTTGACAAAATATATCTTTAATTTTCTAATTTAGAAAGGGAAGATTATAAGGTAAATACAGATGGACTTCTATCCTCTGAGAAAAAGGTTAATGATTTTAAATCTTTTTTTTTCCACACACAAAACGTTCTCAGTTGTAATGGTAATATTAACTGCTTCCTTATAAGTAAACATTCGATATTCATTGACCAAGCAGCCAGTGCTGGTGTCGGTTGAAATTTATAAAATCGTTCTTTTAAAACATTTTTTTCTGGAAAATACGTTTCTCAAGTCTCGTAGATGTTATCATTCTTTCCAGTATTGATTTAGGGCACTTCGACGCGGTGTGATCGTTAGCAAGCTTGTCTCACTAGAATCATTAAAAGTGAGTTCGAGCCTCATTGGGTTCCCCCATACTTGCGGTGTTTAAAAAATCACGTTTCCAGTATTGATGGCGGTTTACTACTTGAACCTTTATTTCAAGTCGTGTGGAATGTCAGCATCTGATTGTGTCATTATTTTCTTTTCAAATGACACGTGCTGTCCATTTTAGTTGTTGCTGATGTTGGTAGTCCTCGAGTGTTATAGTTTTTGTTATCCGGTACAGTTCCTTGTGATTCTGTAGTACCAGTTTACAAGGTCTGAAGAAGGACAGTCGTCACAAAGATCCGCAGGCTTCACTTACGCAAAGCCGTTTTTAACCATTGATCGCAGAAAGTGGATGTATACAGCTGATAGCTGGGATATTTCTGAACGGTTTTGCCGCCATGCATGACATCCATATAAAAGTCTCAAAGCCAATATAATGTAACCTCAACTTCTACTCTATCAGCTTCTTTTCTCGCACTTCCCGCCTGTGGAATTCCCTTCCGTATACTTGATTCTCCGACAACTGCAATCTCTAAGAATTTAAATGTAAGGTCAATAGTCATCTCCTATCTCTCTGATTCGCATCCTTTCCTTCATGCTCTTTTCTCCGTCCACTCCACTCTCATCACACCAGTATTCTCATCATTCTCTTACCCACTTCCTGAAGCCCTCTATAACCTGGCCCTCTTTCTCGTCACTTTCCTGCACATCAGTGGCAGTAAAACTGCATTGCTTGAGGTGAAATGATTAAAAAATACATTAACTTAGATCAGTGGTGCCACCTAGATACGAATTTACACGAGATACTAGATTAGCAACTAGGTCCCACCTTTTTACAGTGAAACAGATAAGATATAACCTTAATTTCTACTCCAACAGCTTCTTTTCTCGTGCTTCCCGGCTGTGGAATTCCCTTCCACATGCCTGCTTCCCCGACAGCTACAATCTCCAGGAGTTTGAATGTAAGGTCAATAGACACCTCATATCACACTAACTTGCATCTATTCTCTCAAACACTCTCACCCTCTATCTAACCCTCATTCTCGGTATCCTTACCCATCTATAACCCTCCTTCTGGCATTTCCTATATCTAACCATCCTATGTAACCCCCTGCACAATAGTGGCAGTGGAATGCTTTGCTCGGGGTGAAACAATTAAAAAAAAATATGACTCAAGTTTTCAGGTTAATGTATTGATTTTGCAGCAGTTTGCAATGTTGAGCGATTCTACCTCTAGGATGTGTGTTGTGGTGCAATAGATATCAGCTCAGAATGAGAAATCGGAAAGCAGAGTTCGAATTCCAGTTGAATTTGTTGCATTCACTTTTGTGCGAATAACCTCGGGAAAGGTATTAATCCATCTCTTCTAGCTCCAGCTAGGGGTTGAATAGCAGGGCAAATTGGGTTCTGCGGGAAAATCTTCTGCCTAGTCAGTCGTGGATCGAAAGGGACATCATCGCTCAAGCGTGTATCACGTATAGCACTCAACTGACTGACTACCCCTAGAGCAACCTGTTCTCTGTTTATTTTTTTTTTTATCTCCTATGCTAAATTTGTTATAATTGATCTATACATTTATGTATTTGAAGTGCTTAGTATTTACCAATTCCACGTCTTGAATTTTCATGATGAATTCAGGGTATGCGCCATCACTGCTTTTTTATTTCAATTCCAGATCATTGTTTTTGTTTTGGGAAGATTTGAGTCCTAGTTATTGGAACACTTGGCAGAAGATGTTTGTTTGTTTTTTGTTAAAGATCATTTTTATGCCAACTATAAATACCTTGCCCCACTCATCAACAGTATACTGACCTTTTTATTTATTTATTTATTTTTTTTTTACTTCTTTTTTCAATCATATCACTCCAAGCAAGGCTGGGTGGCCACTAGTGCGCAGGGGGTTATAGACAGAGACAGATATACAGGGAGGGGGGAAAAGGGATATAGGGTGTAGATGAAAGGATAAAAGATGGATAGAATTCAGGGAGATACAAGATAGCAGTTGACATTGCATTTAAACTTTTGGAGTTGTAGCTATCAGAGAAGCAAGTAAAAGGCGTGAAATGTGAGGAAATAAACTGTTAAAGTAGAAGAGGTGTTTACATTTAACTATTTCGTCAGTAATAAAGGTGGGACCTAGACGCCAATCTAGTAGCAAGCGTAAGTTTATGTGATCGGGCACTAGGTAAAAAAGTTCGTCAGAGCAGTTGCCATGGAAATATTTGTAGAAAAGAAAGAAGGAAGTCACATCACGTCGATAAGAACGTGACTAATATAGTTGAGATGCCATGTCAGGATGGATTACATTGCAGATCCTTCTTTGAATTTAGGTTTATTTTTCTTTCCTCATATCCAGTAAGCCCTTGCGTCTTCGTGACTTTAATACCTTACTTGGGGTAAACTTAATTAAAAACTGGTGCATAAAACTGAATTGTGAGTTGTGTTAATAGAGCCGAACAAAATGTACATTTACTACTGGCATACATTGAGTCAATAGCTAAATCCACGGCTAGGAAAGATGGGTCACTGTGTCGGGCCAGGATGTTTTTCCCACCTGAAACCATCCTGTATATATACAAATCAACCATCCGTCCGTGCATGGAGTACTGCTGCCATATATGGTCTGGTGCCCCCGCTGTTCATCTCCGTATTCTTGACAGGCTCCAAAGGAGAATCAGTAATGTGATAGGTGCTGACTTGGCGGCTCAACTACAGCCACTTTCCTTCCCTTTGTCTGTTCTATAAATACTTCCATGGCTTCTGCTCCAACGAACTCAAGTCACTGGTGCCTCCGCAACAGGTGTTTACTCGTGCAACCAGACTGGCATCTGGGTCTCACCCATTCACAGTTTGATCAACCAAATGCAGACGACAATTCTACTCCTACAGCTTCTTTTCTCGCACTTCCCGCCTGTGGAACTCTCTTCCTTATTCTTGCTTTCCTGACGGCTACAACCTCCAGGAATTTAAATGCAAGATCAACACTCATTTCTTAATTACTTGACCCTAGTTCTTTCCACACCACCCTGTATATCCTTTCATTTCTCTCCACCTTTGTAACTGTCATTACACCTGTATTCTCATCCTTCTCTTGCTCCTTCCTAACTGGTTCGTCCTTCTCTCCCAATCTTTTTCTCTTATGTAGCCCCCTGCACATCAGTGGCGTTACCGCCTTGCTCGGAGTGATATGATTAAAAAAATGATTTTAGCTCTGTTATAAATATGTGGTGCCGTGGATATCGGCTCAGAACGAAAAATCGGGGAGCCGAGTTCGAATTCCAGTTGAATTCCCTGCATTCACTTACTCGCAAATGCCCTTGGGAAAGGTATTAATCTGTCTCTTCCCTCCAGTTATGGGTTAAATAACAGGACAGATTGGGTTTTATAGCCTTGGCTGGTAACCAGTCTACAGCAGAAAGTTATGGCAACCTACTGCGAGAAAGGATGTGCGTTGTGGTACAGTGGATATCGACTCGGAACGAGAAACCGGGGAGCCGAGTTCGAATTCTAGTTGAATCCATTGTATTCACTTACGCGCAAATACACTTGGGAAAGGTATTAATCCGTCTCTTCCTTCTAGTTATGGGTTAAATAACAGAACAGATTGGGTTCTATAGCCTTGGTCGGCAACCAGTTTACCGCAGAAAGCAATGGCAACCTACTGCGGGATAATCTTCTGCCCAGTCAGTCATGTCTCTTTCGAGACATGATCGCCCAAGCATGTATCACGTATGGCACTTAACTGACTGACTGCGAGAAAATCTTCTGCCCAGTCAATCATATCTCTTTCCAGACATGATCGCCCAAGTATATATCACGTATGGCCTATAAGTATGTATAGTACACGAAATTATTTAGCACAGTTTTCCTGACTAAATTAATACTAATAATTTATTAATAGAACTTATCTATATATATTATCCTACGTCTATGGCACGATTCGGAATTTCATGCGTTATGCAATCGGCAGATGCATGTTTCAAACTGACAGTTTAATAGATTTGAATTTAAGTTCACTCGATGTTCATGGGAATTAAATCTTATAAAGTTAAGTTACTGCTTTTTAATAACAAGTTGACTGATTAATGTAGATTCCCCTATTCCTTTGTTTGATTTTTTTCTTTCTTTCTTACACTCTTGCTTTATTCTTTTCTTTCTTTCTTTTTCAGCCAATATTACTTACTACTGATAATAATTATGAATTACCCCACTTTGAATTTATCTTTCTGAATTTTAATATTGACACTCCACCCACGTCTATTGAACAGGTTAAGAGGCTCATCCCTTGTTCCCTGTTTAGGATGTGGTTTCCGGCTTTCTCTTTTCCAATCTTTTCACTATTACGTAGCCCCCCTGCACATCAGTGGCGTTACCGCCTTGCTCGGGGTGATACGATTAAAATATATATGTGTGCGTGTGTGTGTGTGTGTGTGTGTGTGTGTGGGTCTTGCAAGCACCCATTCACGCGTACATTAAGAACCAATAAGCGACAAAAATAAAAAGGAAAATTAAACAATAAGAAAAAAATCAACCCATCACATACAAAACCACTCCCACAAAAATTACACTATGCTCTATATAAACAAGAAAAAACCAGGACTTAACAGCAAACCAGCTCTGACGAGTGAGTTAACGATGTCCTCACGAAACTTCGAAGTCGGCGCGAATCTGTTCATTTAAAGTGGCAAAATTTGGGCAGCAAAACCTTTTTTTATACACCTTTCATTGAATACGGCCGACAAGGATAATTTTAATTAATCTTTTATTGGGTGTTCAGCATTCTTAATTTTTCCGTTTTTCAGAATTTAAAAAATATAAAAATAATCCATAGTTTGTACTGTTCTGAGCGCTTTCGGTCAGTACTTTAGGAAAACTGCTAACCTTATCCTTATTAACAAAAAATAATCTCACTGAATCTTTTTCGTAATATCATATCTTCTGTCTGCTTAATTATTGTTCTCTCCTTGATAATTTTTTTTTCTAATGATCGAAAGAAAAATTTGTATAGACTAAATTTTGTGAGTATCAAGCGTATAGAAGCCCCACACAACCTAACGATGTTATTTTTGGGGGAGGAGGGGAATGTTTTGCAGAATATGTCATTGCATTGTTGCATTGGAAAATAACACCTTTTCGCTTTTCTTTATAAAAACAGGACACTCTCAATATAATATTTTATTTACACTGCCAAGTTGCTGGCTATAAATGTCTGCAGTGATGGTCCTTTCATGTCACAGTCGCTTGTAATTCTTTTCTCCCCAAGCAATGCAATAATACCAGGAAGACGCAAAGTGTTACTTGGAGTGAAAGAGAATGAGACTTTAGTGAGGAGAAAGAAGAATTAAAGAACAGGATTCAGGGAGACAAAATTTGGCTGTTAGCGTTGCATTTAAATTTTGAAGATTGTAGGTGGCAGGGAAGCAAGAAACTGGAAGGGAGTTCCAAATGTGAGAAGTGCGAGAAAATAAACTAAGTCTACAGTGAGAACTAGTTGTCAATCTGGTTAGATGTAACCGTAAGTCTTATGCTGGCAGTTTCTTATCTCGCACTTCTCGCTTCTGGAACTCACTTCTGGCTCAAAGCTTTCCAGCTCGCTTTAATCTACAACAGTTTAAATGCAATATCTCCCGTTCTCCTGATTATTATTCTTTTGTTTTCGCTCCTTACTAATATTTGTCTTTTCTATTACTTCTACATTCAATAATCTGTTGTGGCTTTGTGGTTTTATTGCCTTGCTTAGTACGCTTAAATTCATGCAACCGACGTACCAAAGAGGAAAGCTCATCAGAACAATTGCGATTAGATTATTATATTCTTTCACTTACGTCTTCGTGGTTTTATCGCTTTGTTTGAGGTGAAATGATCTAAACTTATTTATAAATAGAACTTTGTCTGTGTGTATGTGTGTGTCCGTTACCTATAGACTCCGAAACGGCTGAACCGATTTTCTTGAAAATTTACACAGTTGTACTATAAGCGTCTGCGAGTGTTCTTAGCTAGGTTTTGTGTCGAGGTTCTCCCGATAAATATCGAAAATCAATAATCGAAAAAATCGGGTTATAGAAGGAGTGGCCCGATTTTAATCAAATTTGATACACTCATAGACAAAGACATAAGAAACGATATTCAGAAGTTTCAATGTTGCAGTTCTTACAATAGCGCAGAAAATTGATATATATATATATATATATATATATATATATATATATATATATATATTAAGGCAAGATGTTTGTGTGTGTGTGTTTGTTTATCTGTCTGTATGTCCTTTATACAAATCTACAATTTTTATCCGATTTTTACCAAACTTCACACAAATTTTCTTTAGGCTGAGTCTGAGCTCCAGGACCATGGATTAGTTTTAAAGCTTTCATTACACCCGAGCAACGCCGGACTATACTGCTAGTTAAAAATATTTTAATATGTATAAAATGTTCAACACGTTGAGCTGAGAAAACCATTAGCGGAAGTTTGTGAAAATACATGGATATGATTTCATGTTCCTCTTAATGTTGTGTCGTGACAAATAAAGGAAGCCTGTTGGAAAGTTTGTTGTCATTAAGTTATAAAATAATTATAGGTTCCCATCGAATGACACAACCTACTTATAGGTTAATAAAAAGAGCAAACGGAGCAATTAAAACAGTGATTATATCTCTTAAAAAAAGCAATATTGTCGGTGCGACCAATTGCATTCAAGAATCAGTTTTTCACTTTTTTCCTGCTATAACTGGTTCCTTAAATTTTTATTTATTTATTTTTTTTTTGCTTGATTAGAACGCCTGCTTTCTGACTATAAAATCCGGGTTCGAATCGCACCATAGTCGATTTATCAGGTGACATCTTGATGTTATTGTCCTGGGGAGGTGAGCAAAAATGTACGGAACCGCTAGCTATATCACGGAAGCGGTGATATAGCTATATCAGGGAAGCGGTACGACTTCAGTATGAGAGGAAATTGAACATAGAATAGGTTGCGCTAGAGTTAGTTCCGTTAAACATTTCAAGATGCAACGCAACCAAAACATTATTAGCCTGATTTTTTTTTTAATCATTTCACCCCAAGCAAGGCTTTTCACTGCCACTGTTGCGCAGGGGGTTACATAGGCGAAAGTGATGTGAAAGAGTGGTTAGGGGGTTACATAGGGGAAGGTGATGTGAAAGAGTGGTTAGGGGGTTACATAGGGGAAGGTGATGTGAAAGAGTGGTTCGGGGGTTACATAGGGGAAAGTGATGTGAAAGAGTGGTTAGGGGGTTACATAGGGGAAAGTGATGTGAAAGAGTGGTTAGGGGGTTACATAGGGGAAGGTGATGTGAAAGAGTGGTTAGGGGGTTACATAGGGGAAGGTGATGTGAAAGAGTGGTTAGGGGGTTACATAGGGGAAGGTGATGTGAAAGAGTGGTTAGGGGGTTACATAGGGGAAAGTGATGTGAAAGAGTGGTTAGGGGGTTACATAGGGGAAGGTGATGTGAAAGAGTGGTTAGGGGGTTACATAGGGGAAAGTGATGTGAAAGAGTGGTTAGGGGGTTACATAGGGGAAAGTGATGTGAAAGAGTGGTTAGGGGGTTACATAGGGGAAAGTGATGTGAAAGAGTGGTTAGGGGGTTACATAGGGGAAGGTGATGTGAAAGAGTGGTTAGGGGGTTACATAGGGGAAAGTGATAGGAAATATCAGAAGGAGAGTGATAGACGGGTAAGGATACTCGAGTGATATTCTTAGATAGCCTTGTCATATCCAGATTTTTATATGGATGTCATGCATGGCGCCCAACACGTTCAGAAATGTTTAAACCAGTGGCTTTCAATTTTTTTAATTTCTTGAGAAATTTTATTTCATAAAATTAAATAAGTGGGGGAGGGAGTACGAGATGTAAAAGAGAATGGTTTTACCAAAATTTCCTAAAAAAGAAACTTATAAAAAATAACTTAATTCATTTGTAAATAACTCCTTAATATCCGACTGTTGTTTGATTTTTTTGCAAGAATTTCCAATTCAATGTGTTTTTCACCGCAAAAAGACGCTAAAATTTTTTATATTAATTTTTTGTCCCCCCACTAACGCAAGAAAAACATTTCTAACCAAAATGTCAAATGGTATGAAAAAAAAAGATCAAAACATATAATTTTAATAATTAAAAACCCCTTTAGTCTTTCCTATTAATAAGAACATAAAAATTTTGACGATAAAAGTTTGTTTTAAGTTTGGGACATTTTTTTTTTTAATCTTTGGAAATACCTAAAAACTAGGTTTGCAAAAATTCCGTTAAGCTGTATCGCTGCTGAAACTTGAAATATGTTTCTTCTATTCATTCTTAAATAGCCCGCTGGTAGTGGATTGGAGTTTGCCGGGTAAAGAGGTAAAGAGAGAGTAATGTGAAAATGGAAGAGCGAAAGAGAGATAGTGTGTGAGAGAGAGAGAAAAAAAAAGAGAAATAATAAGAGATGAGAGTGGGAGAGAAAAAAAAAGAGAAATAATAAGAGATGAGAGTGGGAGAGAAAAAAAAAGAGAAATAATAAGAGATGAGAGTGGGAGAGAAAAAAAAAGAGAAATAATAAGAGATGAGAGTGGGAGAGAAAAAAAAAGAGAAATAATAAGAGATGAGAGTGGGAGAGAAAAAAAAAAGAGAAATAATAAGAGATGAGAGTGGGAGAGAAAAAAAAAGAGAAATAATAAGAGATGAGAGTGGGAGAGAAAAAAAAAGAGAAATAATAAGAGATGAGAGTGGGAGAGAAAAAAAAAGAGAAATAATAAGAGATGAGAGTGGGAGAGAAAAAAAAAAGAGAAATAATAAGAGATGAGAGTGGGAGAGAAAAAAAAAGAGAAATAATAAGAGATGAGAGTGGGAGAGAAAAAAAAAGAGAAATAATAAGAGATGAGAGTGGGAGAGAAAAAAAAAGAGAAATAATAAGAGATGAGAGTGGGAGAGAAAAAAAAAAAGAGAAATAATAAGAGATGAGAGTGGGAGAGAAAAGAAAAACCAAAGGCTAATTATAAATTCGGGATGGAGGTGAAGAGAAAAAAAAATGTCTACTCAGTGTATATATATATATATATATATATATATATATATATAATCGTATCGCCCCGAGCAAGGCGATAACGCCACTGATGTGCAGGGGGCTACATAATAGTGAAAAGATTGGAAAATAGAAAGCCGGAAACCACATCCTAAACAGGGAACAAGGGATGAGCCTCTTAACCTGTTCAATAGATGTGGGTGGAGTGTGAACCGGGCGATAGTATATGAAGAGAACAAGAAAAGGATGAAAAAATATCACCCCCGCTCATGCGCAGGAAGAAAAGAAACCTTGAACAGAAAATTAAAGAATAATAAACTAAAATTATTAATTTAAAAAATAAAAAAAGAGAATAGTATTTTTATAAAAGGTTGGCCTCTCTATTTTAGCCTTCTTCCTATATATGCGAGTGTGTTTTTTACTCCAGCCAGACCACCAAGAATTTCTAGCTAGAGTGCCGCCAAGGAAACCACCTACCACTTCATGTCATCTGTTGAGTCTAAGGCGACTGTAACTGAAGTCTTCACCCTATATTTTCCTGACAGATTCAGTCTGCTCGATCGAGTCGGTAGTGGAGCCCCCTTTTCTTTAGTGCAAGTTTTAGATAGAAAGAGTCATCTTGTGATATATCCGATAGACTTTTCATCATTTTTTTTTTCTTTTCTTTTAACCCTACTGCCCTATTTTCGCTTCCCAAAAAATGCCTGCTACCGGCAGTCGTAGAAGAGTGATGACCTCATACTGGTCTGAAAAATGGAATTAAATATTTTTCTTTCGTTTTTTTCGTTTTTTTCCTTTTCTTTCTTTCTTTTTTTTTCTTTTTTCTTTTTTACTTTCTTTAGTTTGGTGATAGAGAAAGTAGGAGGTAGGTTTCCTTTTTCAGTTTTTTACTTTGCTATTATTATTTATTTATTTATTTATTTATTTATTTATTTTTTGTTCCCACGCTGACCTTTCTTCCTTAATGTGCGTGGGCGGGGAGAGGGGATTGAAAGAAAAATAACATTTTTTTTTTTTTTTCCTTTTGTTAGGAAGAGGTCTTGTATTGGGAAAAAAATCGGGGCTTACTGCGGACACATTTACAACAAAATAATGTTATAATTAGTTTTTCTTGGAGTGAGATTGATCGAAGCACAACAGACAATTACACAGAAAAGTAACTCCGAAAAACATGCACGTAGGTAATCAATAATCGATTAAAAAAATTAGCTGCAAGTGCTTTTTCAGTGTTTAATTTATGTCACCAGGGCATTTGAAATCGAAGATGAAGGAAAGACTTGAAAAAACCGAAATGTGGTTCTACAGAAGGATGCTGAGGATAGCATGGACGGACCACACGAGCAACGACGAGGTTTTAGAGAGGATGGTCACAAGAAGGAAACTGATACTTAACATCAGCAAAAAGACAGTTGGAGTTTTTGTGCATCGGGAGCCGAGTTCGAATTCCAGATGAATTCATTGCATTCCCTTACGCGCAAATACTCTTGGGAATCTGTCTCTTCCCTCCTGTTATGGGTTAAATAACGGGACAGACTGAATTCTATAGTCTTGGCTGGCAACCAGTCTATCGTAAAAAGTAATGGCATCCTACTGTGGGATAATCTGCCCGGTCAGTCATGTCTTTTTCGAGGCATGATCGCCCAGTTTCTGCTTCTGTGCCGATAACCACTGCACCACAACGCACATCTAAACTTAATTATAAATGGAACTCTGTGTGTTTGTGTGTGTGTGTGCGTTACCTATAAACTCCGAAACGGCTTAACCGATTTTCTTGAAAATTTACACAGTTGTGCGATAAGCGTCTGCGAATGTTCTTAGCTAGGTTTTGTGTCGAGTTACCCCCGATAAATATCGAAAATCGATAATCGAAAAAATCGGGTTATAGAAGGAGTGGTCCGATTTTAATCAAATTTGATACACTCATAGACAAGGACATAAGAAACGATATTAAGAAGTTTCAAGGTGGCAATTCTTACTATAGTGCAGAAAATCGATAATATATATATATATATATATATAAAGGGCAAGATATTTGTGTGTGTGTGTGTCTGTTTATCTGCCTGTATGTTGTATTTTTTTCAGCCCTTTTATTTTAGTTTTTGCTTCGAGTTTGGCTCTAAGTATGTATAATTGTACTTCTTAGTCTCAGCCATGATACCATTTACTCAGAGGACTTATTTAGCCTTCAAAATTCAGTTTACGACGAAAAAACTTATTTGATATCGATACCAGGTTATCAAAATTTGACTTACATCCATTCATTTTTCTTTCAGTCTACAGTTTCGCTTTAACTGGAAACAACTATTGCTTTTTAGTCTTTCGTGCCAACGTCCAAAGAGTCTGAGCTCCAGGACCATGGATTAGTTTTAAAGCTTTCATTACACCCGAACAACGTCGGGCTATACTGCTAGTCCAACATAGTTACACATCCGTTTCGATTTTATTACTCTTTCTGATAACATTCTAAGGTTTCTAAAGTCCGATATTACAGCTTTATAATTTGGTAATTTCTGATACAAACGTTTGAGTGCAAGTTTCAACATATCAGGGGTAACAAAATCTGTCTGTCTGGACTCGTAATGTCCGGTGTTCTTTGAAAACTTAATCAGTTCTGGTCTTATTATTTGGTGAATGCGAGGCGTTCAACTGCGAAATCAAATTTATAATTACTGCACCTCCTTCTAATGAAGGCAAACTAACATCGTATTTGATTTTGTTGTGGAATCTCCCCTTTTTCTATGATAATGGACTCGACTTGAGTATACATATCCTCCTGCCATGCTGAGAACAGTAAAACATCGTAAAAGATCTCTTTTGTTATGATCCAAGTCGAGATTCCCAACCTCCCCATTTTGTTTTGGCCTCCTTTTATCTCGGCTTTGATTGTCCCATTCCATTAATTATTTTACCCCCCACCAAATCCCTTAGAGAGTGTGCTTCTTGATTTCGCCGTTTGGTGGAATACAGCGGCCACTCTTTTTCTGAGATGGACGGATTTTACTAACAGTGTTTATTATTTTAGTTTAAAAAGATTTATTGTCATTTTAGTTTGTTTTTTGGGTTCATCCTCATCCCATCATTTCATCTTTCATTAAATGCTTTAAATTATATTTTATAGTGTATCTAATACATTTTTATTGTCATGGGTTTTCCCCCTTTTTAGGTGCCCCTTGTAAATATGTGGTATTGTGGTGTCTGAATGATTGGGAGATGATAGATGGGTTCTTGTGGTAAATGTGAAAATTGTAATGAGCGACTGGGTCGTGATAGTGTTTAGCTAGATATAGGATAGTCAACTGAGTACCACCCTCTACCCCTCCCCTTTTCGGCCTTGTGCCACATTTTTGTATTTTTTTACAAAATAAATATTGACATCGTAAAAGATCCGTAAGTTACCAAACGATAACGAAGTATCACAGAGAATACTACGTCAGTAGTCATTGTAGTTCTGAGCTCCACTCAGCCAGAATAGTATTACACAGCACCCGTCAGTTCAGATATGGACATACAAATTCCAGCACTGCTTCACTTCAAAGACTTGTATATATATATATATATATATATATATATATATATATATATATATATATATATATATTCCTTACTAATCGTATTCATGGATTACTAACCTGCGTTCAAGTTTGTATCCTTACGTTTAATATAACTTGTTTTTCTATCTCAAATATCTGTTTTGTTGTTCATTATTTTGTGCGGTTACTCACCCGGAATCCACAACAGATTTAAAACTGGGAAGTGATATTAAGAAGAGAATATTATGAAGATAAAGAGGATAGATAAAGATTAAGAGATTTAGTTTGTAATCTTATAGGAAGTCTGATCCACGAGTTGCCAGTTTTTGGGTACTTTCTCCTTACATTTGGAACACGAGAAAAGCGAGACCGATTCGACTACGTGGAAGTTGTAGAGGTCTGAATTGATGGAATCTGAACATTTACTATGGAAATAGTAATAGAGTAGCGACAGACTTTCCACGTTGTGTATGTGGAAAAGAGGTTGCAGAGAGAAAAATAAGTCACCCATAATATCACGTAAATATTTTAAAATCAATTTTCTATCAAAACAGGAAAATGTGGATTGAGCAGTATCAGCACGGATATGGTAGCATTACTCCATTTTTTTCTGTCTAATCTGACTCTTGTAAAGATGAAGCGTGTCGGGTACTTTCTGGAATTATAGAATGAGCCAAACATTTTCTGATATCTTCAACAATGGCTTGCATATTTGAGTTCCACGAGATCTGGAGTAAACTTGAGGTCTAATAGACGTTCAAAGCATGGATCATCATTGAGATTACACCCGTTTCTTGCCAGACAGACACGCTCGCGTGTGTACTTATATAAAAGTAAATACACACATGCGCACACATGTATAATTGTGTTTGAATATGTAAACTGCTACAAATATATATATATATATATATATATATATATATATATATATATATATATATATATAAAATAAAAAAACAGATCCTATGAATATCAATTTTATTAATATTAAAAATTATCAAGGTGGAGGGATTGATATAAATGGTATTATCTATTTACAAAGCCAAATATGTATAGTATGTCAAAAAATCCCGAATTTACAGTCGTTAAATAGCTATTTCGGCGAAAAAATTCTCACTTCTTCAGTAACGATCAAAAACCAAACATTTTTAATTCATATACCGGAAGGGGGTTGAAATCTTACGGTCAGTTACGAAATGGTATAAACCGACATGTGTTTCAAGTTGTTTGTTTGAACGTTGAGTGGATCTTCTGTGGTCGAGTGGTAAGACACGTTTAATCTAATGACGGTTTCCTACCGGTATGTGAGAGCCGCAGGTTCGAATCCTGCCTGAAGATAAACATTTTTTCTAACAAGATTTCTCGAATATTCGGAGCGGTGGATATATGTAAATGTACTGTTTAATTATAGACAAACTGACCATCTACTCAAATACGAGTATCAATTAAAAATAATGTTCAAACAAATAAATGTAAATATATATATGTATATTGTGTCTTTGAACAGCAGTTTCTCTTTTATACAGGTTTCGTTAAAGATGACCGACAAGGTACAGCGAATAAGCTTTTCATTTAATTTTTTTGATTTCGTACAAGTTTGTTTTTTTTTTTTGTTGTTGTTTTTCTTGACATAAAGTTTGTAACAACTATCCAAAGATTCTGCATATCCAAACGCTTTTTTTTTTTTTTTTAAATCATATCACCCCAAGCAAGGCGATAACACCACTACGTAGGGTAAAAAGAATGAAAAAGAGAAAGCCGGAAACCACATCCGAAACAGGGAACAAGGAATGAGCCTCTTCACCTGTTCAATAGAAGTGGGTGGAGTGTGAACCGGGCGATAGTTTAGTCTATCTACTCCAATTGAGAAAAAATAAAAATAAAGAGAGAAAAGAGTGAAAAGATTAGACAAGAGAAAACCGGAAACCACATCCTAAATAGGAAACAAGGGATGAGCCTCTTCACCTGTTCAAAAGATTTGGGTGGAGTGTGAACCGGGCGATAGAGGTGATTTATATTCCCCAATGAGTCCTGTGTTGAACTAATAAAAAAAAGTTAGCTATCAGCATAAAATTTATTAAGATTTCATGGATTTACATGAAGGGGGGGGGCAACAGAAGTAAAAAAAATTAAAACGTAATATTACGCAAAAGCATTTTTTGACTGTGAAAGACACATTAATTTGAAAATTCTTGCAAAAACCAAATAATTGTCTGATTTTGATGAAAATTTCAGAACTTATTCATAATTGACTGAAATGAGTTTTGAAATTTGGCTATTCTTTTAACTATTATCAAAGACTACTTTTTAATTAATTATGCGGGGTTTTATGGATGTGTCTAAATTATAGGAATATTTTATTTTCCGAACACAGCAATTAATGTTATTTAGTATTGGATTTTTCTTTTTTTTTTATTATTAAGGTTTCCATTACTTTTAATCTTATTCCATTATTCCATTACTTTTAATCTTATTTTTAAAAAGAGGTCATGCTATTATACTTGTATTTTCTACTCGTATGTTTCAGATGGAAGCTGGTAATCTGTATTTAGATGAGTCCTAATGAAAATATGTTTGGGTAGGTATAACGTAAGTCGTCTAGATAGGCACTGTAGTAGTGTGACCAATGTAATTATTTAGGAGTTTGGTTTTATCAGGAACACAATTTTTTTTTATCGTATCACCCCGAGCAAGGCGGTAACGCCACTGATGTGCAGGGGGCTACATAAGATTAAAAATATTAAGTAGAAGAAAGTGAAGAGAAAGACGAACTAGTTAGAAAGGAGCAAGAGACAATTCCTTAAGGGACATTTGAAGTCGTAAATAATATTGTTTCTTTGTAGGTTTTTTTTTATGATAGGGTTAGCTTTTTAAAATTTTTGTAATAGATAATTCATTTAACTTTTTTCGCTTGGGTCGACTGGGTCTATGTATTTTTTTTTTTTTTAATGATATTTCTAACAGAAAATTCGTCTTGCTTATAATGTATTAAATGTATTAGAGACAGGAGAAAGCAGCGGATAACATATTTGAAGGACCTAATCAGGTGGATGATGGAACGAGGGTTGCATGGTGTAACAGGAGAAGGCGGGCTAAGAGCTACCAGGAGTAGAGAGACGTGGAAAGCCATGATCACCTACGTCCTGAAGGAACAGGGCACATAGAAGAAAATGTTAATGTTTTTTTTATCTGTATTTTCAGTATCGTTATTAGTTACTTTAGAAAAATAGACTAATCTGTTGGTCGCTGGGGTAGTTTTAAAAAAAACAAAACACTGTTAACTAGTCTGTTTTACATTGAGTTGTTTGAGGAAAAGTGGACGAAAGCAATAATTTTCTTGTGCTCTCTAGGAATTTTTTTATAATTTATTTTATATCTAAGTTTGCATTCACTCTTAAAATTAAGATAGCAAAACTTTCGGCTAGTGTTTATCTTTTTCTTTTTTTATAATGAAATATTGAATATGCTATTCCTGAACTCTACGAGGACGTCTAAAAATGGTAGTTTATTTTCTTGGCTAAGTTCCGAGTTAAATTTAATAGTGTTTCGTTATTTTATTTCGGATGTTGTTTTAAAATTATCAATTTCTTGTTTTTCGATAGAATAAAAATGTCGTCTACGTAGAGGACATATATTTTGGGTTTAGTGAGTTTAAGTATTGTTTTCCGTGTAGGAAATGTAGTAGTTGGGAAAAAAACAGGCTGAGTGAATTTCCCATATTAATAGCATTATTTTGGGTATAGATTTTCTCATTATAGCTGTAAAAAGAAACTTTGGTTGTGAGGATTTTTTTTTTTTTTTTTTTTTTTTTTTTTTTTTTTTTTTTGAGGATATTTGGTTTCATAAGTGGAATGGAATCATAGTCATCTGCAGACATATCTGTTTTGCTGTATCAGTACGGTTAGGCATCCGATAGCTTTTAGCCAGGATTGAAACCTGATCGAATTGTCATCAGCCGGCGATTCTACCTCTGAGCTATGGGTAGAAAAAAAAGCAGACTTTTAGAGTGTAATATATCATGTAAACATACGCCAGTGGCTAAGAGTGTTCTAATTCATTATTGAATGAACGATATATATATATATATATATATATATATATATATAAATAAATTCAACTGAAATGAAACTTGAGTTCCAATAGACGTTCAAGGCACCTGTTCGAAGTATTTGAAGTGTCTGAATGGGGGTGATGAACAATATTAGCCTTTTTTTTTTTTTTCGCGAATTTAAAAGAATTTTAAATTGCGCATTCGTTAATACAAAAAAGTATTAGTATCAAGTTAAGTTTAAGGTTTTAAGTTTACCACAGATAATTATCCTCCGAGATTAATGGATTCGTGACAAAGTAATTGTGAGTTCAATCCCTAGGGATGGACAGTGTGTGCATGGATTCAGTAAAAACGGAACAAACCATAACTAAGTAGTCCTGAAAATAAGAAGTAGACGTGATATCTGTAGACATAGGCAGTGGAACGAGAATAGTCTACTTTCCGTATATTAAATACGTTCTCTATACATCTGATGAAGACTAGCTGGTCATGACGACCGAAACGTTGTAATAACAACAACAACAAAAATAAGGACAATATTCCGAATATAAATAGTGTAAATAATAAATTATGTTTTACAGTAATGTGATAGTTGCTAAAATCTTTATTACTACCCTTCTTATAAAGTAGAATTGTTATTCCAAGCATTAAACTTTAAGATACCTTTTTATTCTGTATCCTCAGTGTAAATAGCTGTCCTAATCTTTTGCGGAATTTTTCTCTAGCATATTTTAAAAGGTCTGTTACTATGCCATCGTTG
The DNA here is from genome assembly GCA_037127315.1 of Ascarosepion bandense. NCBI lineage: Eukaryota > Metazoa > Mollusca > Cephalopoda > Sepiida > Sepiidae > Ascarosepion > Ascarosepion bandense. The sequence continues at coordinate 185,984 of JBBBDQ010028426.1, read as the reverse complement.
CTTCTTGCTTTTAATATTTTAAAGTACGATGTATAGTTTTTGTTTTTTTACCTCATATATATCACTAGCATTTGCCAGATTAACTGCTGGTGTTACTTATATTTTCAAAGCGTATAGGTTTTTATAATACCCCTTGGGTATCCTTAATATTTTTACATTTGGTAACTCTGCCGCTCTTGGCTTACAATACCAGTAAATGTTTGTGTAGGATTGAGCCACATTGTTTCAAACCGCTTGCTGGTAACGTTTACTCTCTCTAAATTCTCCTTTCTCTATTGTGTCTCTTTTTTTCTTGGTTTAATTCTGCATTTCGTTTTTATTTCTTATGGTTTTTATGGTCATATTTTTCGTCTTTTCTCTCTTTCTTCAAGTGTACACTGATTATTTCCTTTACGCCTCTTTTGGTTCGTTTTTCGACCAGAAATCGGGTGGTATTATCATTCTTGGAAAAGTATTGAGGATACCATGGACCGAATATGTGAGCAACGGTAAGGTTTTGGAGAGGATGGAAACGAAAAGGAAATTTATGCTTAATATAAGGAAAAGACAGCTGAAGTTCCTGTGACATGTAATAAGGAGGGCTTGGAGAATCTTAGACTCAAAGGTCAGATATAGAGAAAGAGAGACGGGGAAAGCAATGAATAACATACTTGATGGACTTGAGCAAATGGATGGTAGAGCGGGGTTTGTGTGGGTAACCGAAGAAAGCGTGCTAAGAGTCACTAGGGATAGGGAGATGTGAAAGGCCATGATTGCCTATGTCCTGAATGGACACGGTATATAGAAAAACATACGAGATCGATAGAGGTAAAGAGAGAGAGGGGAAGGTAGCGCGAGACCTACTTGATGGGCTTGAGCAAATGGATGGCGAAGAGGGAGTTTAGAAGAAATATCAAGAGAAAAAAAAGTGTTAAGAGCTTGAAGGGATAGTGGCAAGTAGAAGTCCATGGTCGCCAACGCTCTGAAAGAACACTCTTTGAGAATTTCTATTTTTCTTTCAGTTTTAAAATCCAATTTCATTCTGCATGCTATGATCACTTCCAACATTCTCTTTGTCTATAGTTGCACTAGCAGTATAGGCCGGCGTTGCTCGGGGGTAATGAAAGCTTTAAAACTAATCCATGGTCCTGGTGCTCAAACTCAGCCTAAATAATATTTGAAATAATAAAATAATTGCGACGACAATTTACCAATCGCACCTTATATATATATATATATATATATATATATATATATATTAATTCAGATACTTTAATCCAAGCGGAAAAAGCAGGAAGGTAAATTCCAAAAACCCGATCCTAATTAATATTAAAAATTTTATTTTAATATTAAAAAATGATACAGGAAGAGAGCTCCATGTAATAAAATATTACAGAGCAAATATAAATTAAAAAAGGATTAATTCAATGATGTTGGATGATCATTTCGATATGAAAATCCCCACGGGGGATAACACATCACCTCAGCAACAGAAAAATCCTTTCAGAAACTGAAAACTCTAGTTTCTGAAAGGATTTTTCTGTTGCTGAGGTGATGTGTTATCCCCCGTGGGGATTTTCATATCGAAATGATCATCCAACATCATTGAATTAATTCTTTTTTAATATATATATATATATATATATATATATATATATATATATATCCTAGCAGTATAGCCCGGCGTTGCTCGGGTGTAATGAAACTTTTAAACTAATCCATGGTCCTGGAGCTCAGACTCTTTGAACATTGGCACGAAAGACTAAAAAGCAATAGTTGTTTCCAGTTAAAGCGAAATGGTAGACTGAAAGAAAAATGAAAGGATGTGAGTCAAAATTTGATTTCCTGGTCTCGATATCAAATTTTCTGCACTATTGTAAGAACTGCAACCTTGAAACTTCTGAATATCGTTTCTTATGTCTTTTTTTATGAGTGCATCAAATTTGATTAAAATCGGACCATTTCTTCTATAACTCGATTTTTTCGATTTTCGATATTTATCGGGGTTACCTTGACACAAGACCTAGCTAAGAACACTCGCAGACGCTTGTAGTACAACTGTGTAAATTTTCAAGAAAATCGGTTCAACTGTTTCGGAGTCTATAGGTAACAGACACACACACACACACACACACACACACACAAAGTTCCATTTATAAATAAGTTTAGATATTTAACAGTACTGCCCTTGTGGGCATTTGGAAAAATGAGTTTCATATTTTGTTTCCATATTTTGCTTTCTCCAAATCCATTTACGGCTCCATCGCTTTTTTAAGAAATTGTGCCATAGCCAAAGATGCCTTCCAAAACAGAATATTTTTCTTCTTTTATGTGCCGTTTCCCTTCAGGACGCTGCCGATCATGGCCCTCCACATCTTCCTGTCTGTTGTAGCTCTTAAAATTGTCTTGTTATTTCTCCTAAACTCTGCTCTGTAATGGACAGTCCTGGGCATGACGGTACACTGCATCCGGCAGTAAGACCTCTGATTGGGAGGTTGTCAGGAGAATGGAACCACCTCTTAATTGCTGTTGTTCCCAGGTCCACTCTAACCCAGAATGGTAGCATCTGTTAGGGTCCCAGCTATGGGAAAATAGGTAACTCCCAAACTGAGGTTAAAACACTATGAAAGTATAAAAATAGATTTTTATAGAAAAATACACATTTTTGAAGAAAAAATTATTACCATAACACATTTTTTAATGAAAAAAATTTTCAGCAAAACATTTTTGAAGACAAAGCTAGAAGTCTTTTTTCAGTTTTCTAAAATAAAAAAGAATGAAAACAAAAAAAAATTCATTAAAATCTGACTAAATCAACTGTTTCGCTATAACCGAACATTAAAAAAATACCTTAAAAGCCCACCTTTTTGGCATTAAATAACCCACAGAGGTGTTGATATGCCGTTAAACAAAACTCAAACTCTGTCATGGACAGAAAAACTTCGTTAGGAACAAAAAAAATTACTACTTACCTGTTACGTGACATTTGCCCTCCTATATGGCAGTAAATGCTAAACGATCACCTCAAAGATGAAGAAGAAACTCGAAGCAACAAAAAAATGTTGTTCTACAGAAGGATGCTGGGGATACTATGAACCGAACATGTGTGCAACGACGAGGTTTTGGAGAGAATGGAACAAGAAGGAAACTTATACTTAGCATCAGGAAAAGACAGTTGAACCTTCTTGGACATGTAAAGAAGAAAGAGGACTTGGAAATATTATACTCACAAAATAAATTGAGGGAAAGATGAACAAACTACGCATAACATGCTTGATGGGTTTGAGTAAATGCACTACCAGCCATAGTTATTAGGCAACCCAAGTGTTTAAAAAAATGATGTATTTCATAGTATCTTTTAGTATTTATTGCCAAGTGAATAATTGTAAATGAAAATAGAATGGTTCTTTTGTTAATATTGCACAATAACATGTGCAGCAAAATGAATTTATAAATATTTAATAATTACCTATATTGCAGTTTCATCAATAAAAGAATGAAAAAAATTAGGGTAATTCGAATGAGTTCATTTTGATAAAATTTTGCAAAGTAATAATAACAAAAGAACCATTCTATTTTCATTTGGCAATAAATACTAAAAATAGTATGAAATACATAATTTCTTTTGAAAAAAAACTGGGGTGGCCTAATAATTATGGCCGGTAGTGTAGATTGTAGAACAGGGTTTAGGAGAAATAGCAAAAAGACAAAATTAAGATCTACAAGGAACAGGACGTTGTGGAGAGCCATGATAGCCTAGGTCATGATAAGACAAGGCACACAAAGAAGAATTCCTAATTCTCATTTTCTATCTCACTAAACAGTTTACCATTTTCATTCATCTTGTTCATGCCATTATTTTCTTTTCAAGCTACATTTGATATCTCTTTTAGTTCTTGCTGTTGTTGAAAGACCTCAAGTGATGTGGTTTCTGTTAATTGATGTTTTTCGGGATTTTTTTTTTAGTATTACTTTGTAGTACCAGTCCACGATGTTTAAAAAAAAGTTGGTCCACCCTAAGACCTACGGGGCTCATTCACTCGAAGTCATTTATAATAATTACAACCTTCAGTACCACTGACATCCCAAAATATTTCTTTCGTTACTACATAAAGTGTATACGAGTATATAACAATTATTATGAGCCAGTGATATTATGATACGAGTGGGCCCAGGCCATGAAAATAACCGCAAAATATTTATATCAATATGCCGTCAAAACTGACGGCAACATGTATACTGATATGCCTACTGTTGTATATCTTACATTAAGATGTAAGAAAAATAAACAAAATAATCCAAACCCCTAAGTTTGACAAGAGGGATATATATATAAAAGCCAATTTTCTTTGATGAGCTGTTAAGCGAAACCTTGGTAGGTTATTGGCTGACTCTTAGATTTTCGATTTTGTTTGCTCTACTTTCGATTTGGGTGCTTTGTGTACTCTGAGCTCTTTATTGTTAAGGTTTTCGTCTTGGGTTTTTCTTCTTTCTGACGAGTGCTTGACTTTTTGTTCAGGTATTTCGTTTGTTTCTTTTTTTTTTTTCTTCCCCTTATTTTCCCTCCGGGTTAGTTCCCGGTGGGTTTCAAGAGTCAAGACGATCTCATTTGTAGTTTAATTATTGCTAGTCTTCACAGAATCAGTTCTGTTGCTATTAGTATTATTACTATAATTAATATATATATATATATATATATAAGTAGATTCCAATGTTCAAATCAGTTTTATGGCCATTTCTACATGAAATCTCTAAGAGAAATTTCACGCATCATCGGCAACTTCTTTATTTAAAAATAAACCAAGATATTTTACCGGCGGAAGTTTAAAAAATATATATGTAATTGGCTCTGTAATTTAAATATTAATTACACTGAGCCCTCCACCTTGATCAGTTTTAATATTAATGTAATTAATATTAATTAGGATCGGGTCTTGGGATTTACCTTCTTGCTTTTCCTTTTGGATTAAAGTTTATATATATATATATATATATATATATATATATATATATATATAAAATTTCACTACTCGACGGCATGATTATTGCAAAAAATAGAATATGGATCTGTTAAAGACCGTACTCGCGGCAAAAGCTTTCATAACTGGTAGTAAAGAGAATGAACTGAGCCAACGTTGCCTCGCTATTGTTTCTGTCTCTATGAACGTTACAGAAGAAACATATATATATATATATATAGTTATAGAGGGATTATAAAGTGTAGAGTCGGAGAAGAATAAGTGTCTGACACTCTCTTGTTCGAATTCGTAATTATACTTGTATCTGTAACTTAACTAAAATAGAAGCGATAAAACTAACGTCGAGTTTCGTTGAACCTAATAAGATTTCAAAGGGAACAGACGACGTGATTTTGTTAACCCTAGCAAGGTTAAAAAATAAACTGAATTACAAAAACTGACATGTTCGTGTAAGAAATAGTATAGATTAAATGAATTACATGAATAGACAAAATTCCAACAACTGTATCTCCATAGATCGGTCAACAAATATAAACAAAAAATTACTCGTTTCATGTGTTGTGCGAGACAGTAATGGCTTTGATTAAAACAAAAGCTACGATTCCAATTATTTTCAGTGTATTTTTATAGTAAAAATATTTTTATAGTTGCTCGCGTGTAATGAAAGCTTTAAAACTAATCGATGGTCCTGGAGCTCAAACGCTTTGGACGCTGGCACGAAAAAGTAAAAAGCAATAGTTGTTTCCAGTTAAAGCGAAACCCAAGACTGAAAGAAAAATGAATGGATGTAAGTCAAATTTTGATTTCCTGGTATCGATATCAAATAAGTTTTTTCGTCGTAAACTGAATTTTGAAGGCTAAATAAGTCCTCTGAGTAAATGGTATCATGGCTGAGACTAAGAACTACAATTATACCTACTTAGAGCCAAACCCGAAGCAAAAACTAAAATAAAAGGGCTGAAAAAAATACCGACATATAGGAAGATAAACAGACACACACAAACATCTTGCCTTTTATATATACATATTATCGATTTTCTGCACTATTGTAAGAACTGTAACCTTGAAACCTCCGAATATCGTTTCTTATGTCTTTGTCTATGAGTGTATCAAATTTGATTAAAATCGGACCACTCCTTCTATAACCCGACTTTTTCGATTATCGATTTTCGATATTTATCGGGGGTACCTTGACACAAAACCTAGCTAAGAACACTCGCAGACGCTTATAGTACAACTGTGTAAATTTTCAAGAAAATCGGTTAAGCCGTTTCGGAGTCGATAGGTAACGGACACACACACACATACACACACGCAGACAAAGTTCCATTTATAAATAAGTTTAGATAACTTCCAGTGCGCTTCTATCGTGAAATTATTGGCTAAGAAATTGTGTCTGCTTTTATTATTTGCTTTGTCATGATCAGGAGAGTAAACGAATAATTTAACGTTTTTGCTTACGAAATCCTATGATCAGGTTAACTAAATCCTATCCGGATTACATGAACAGCGTGCTTAAAGATATTTTACGTCTGTCTTTATTGATCTTTTTCACCTTGTTTCCTATGATACCTAAAAGGCTATAAAACAAAAAAGAGAACCAAATTATGCAGACACACACACACACACACTGGTTGGTTCAAAAATAAGTGGACAGTAAATGATAACATTTATTTTGAGATTACATACACAATTATATTAACTACTACAATTATTACATTGACAATTAAATTTAATTGTGTACCATAATACTAAAAAACGTTTAATTGGAGTAGATAGACTAAACTATCGCCCGGTTCACACTCCACCCACGTCTGTTGAACAGGTGAAGAGGCTCATCCCTTGTTTCCTGTTTAGGGTGTGGTTTCAGGTTTTTCTCTTTTCCAATCTTTTCACTTTTTTTTTCTTTATTTTATTTATTTTTCTTCAATTGGAGTAGATAGACTAAACTATCGCCCTGTTCACACTCCATCCACGTCTATTGAACAGGTGAAGAGGTTCATCCCTTGTTTCCTGTTTAGGATGTGGTTTCCGGTTTTTCTCTTTTCCAATCTTTTCACTCTTACGTAGCCTCCTGCGCATCAGTGACGTTTCGCCTTGCTTGGGGTGATATGATTAAAAAAAAAAAACGTCTTATCAACGCAGGTGCTCAAACTGTTGTCTATCACAATTTACACAGCCTTAAAGTCTACTTTGTCACGCTTTGACAAACATTTTTGCACAAGTCATTGTGTATTCATTTCTTTAAATGTATTGATTATGTAATTTTTCAAATCACTGACACCTCTTGGTTTTCGACTATAAACTTTGCCCTTGAGTACTCCGTAAAAGAAGGAACCCATTGGGGTCAAGTCAGGTGAGCGTGCTAGCGAATCAATTGGACCTCTTTAGCAAATCTATTTCCATGGAAATGATTCAAGAAACTCACGGATTACTTTTAACGTGGAGGCATGTTCTTGGAAATACAATCAATACACAAACCTCTTTCACCTACAGTACCGTGCAAAAGTATTAGGACAAGAACTATTTTATCTTTTATGAGGCATCAAAATAAAGTTTAAAATCAGCCCTGTCCTAACACTTTTGCAAACTACCGGTAGTGTGCAAAAGTATTAGGACAGGGGGGATTTTCCTAAAAACCTCACTGAAAATCAAATACACGGTGAAGAGCTAAGTAAATTGCTAATAAATATTGATTATTTAAAACTAGGTGTACAAGAAATGTATTAAAAAGAAGTTGTATTTAATTGTTCCTATTTACTATTAAACAAGTTATTTTGAAACAACTCATTATTCTACTATCCTTGAATATGACTGACTTTTTTCTTTTTCCCCCCTCTCGAATTGATAAATCTAATGTTACTTCGCAAGACACACTTTGGGAACAAATACAAGCTACTTGGCAGGAGATACCATTACGATACATTGAAGAAGCTTGTGATGTCAATGCTTGACAGAATGAAGGCTGTAATCAAAGCAAAAGGCGATTATACTAAATATTAAATTTATTTTGTAAGTAAGTATCTTTTTCTTGTTAAAGCATTTGTAGAGTAAATAAAATAAAATTACTTTAATTGTTTATTTTCTGTCAATATGCCTCATAAAAGATAAAATAGTTCTTTTTTTTTTTAAATCATATCACCCCAAGCAAGGCGAAAACGCCACTGATGCGCAGGGGGCTACGTAAGAGTGAAAAGATTGGAAAAGAGAAAAACCACATCCTAAACAGGAAACAATGGATGAGCCTCTTCACCTGTTCAATAGACGTGGGTGGAGTGTGAACCCGGCGATAGTTTAGTCTATCTACTCCAATTGAAAAAAGAAAAAGAAAAAGAATGAAAAGAGAAAAACCGGAAACCACATCCTAAACAGGAAACAAGGGATGAGCCTCTTCACCTGTTCAATTTGTCCTAATACTTTCGCACAGTAGTGTACTTTTAGACCACCCTATATATATATATATATATATATATATATATATATATTCTAAGCGCGGCTTAGATGGGGCACAAGGCCGAAAGTATGGAGTACCCAGTGAGGATTGAACTCAATACTCAGTTATAACATGTATAAGCGAGACAAGCTTGCTAACGATTACACCGCGTCGAGGTGACCCTCACCATATATATATATATATCATCCGCAGACATATCTGTTTCGCCGTATCACAGCTCATCAGTACGGTTAGACTCCGATTGCTTTTTTTTACCCAGGATTGAAACCCGACCGACTCTACCCCTGGACTATAGGCGTTCGGTGGAAGTAGGCAGACTTTTTAGCGCATATCATTATACGGCCTAATATATATTGTTGTTGTTGTTGTTATGATAATCTTGGCGCCAAGATTGTTGTTTTTTCAGTAGCTTTACTGATAAAAGGTTTTTTCACAAGCAGTTTTTTTTTTTATCGTAAAGTGCTCGATATCGAGGTAGTGATAGAGAATTGATGGTTCTACTGCAAAGAATTCGTCACTTTAACTGAGCAGGTTCATGCCGATTTTTAAGATACTTAAATGGAATTTACTTCTCATCAGTGGTATACCTAGGGATTGAGGGTAATTTGTTGCAATATGCGTAGCATTGCAGGTTCTAGCCATGAAGATTAGAACTGACAGAACTAAGAATTGTACACCACCGGCCATAATCATTAGGCCACCCCAGTTTTTAAAAAAAATGATGTATTTCATACTATTTTTAGTATTTATTGCCAAGTGGATAATTATAAATGAAAATAGAAAGGTTCTTTTGTTATTATTACTTTGCATAATTTTACAAAGCAAATAGCGACAATTTCCCATCGCACCTTGTAGATTTACTATATATATATACACACACACACTACCGGCCATAATTATTAGGCCACCCCAGTTTTTTTTTTAAAAATGATGCATTTCCTACTATTTTTAGTATTTATTGCCAAGAGGATAATTCTAAATGAAAATAGAATGGTTTTTTTGTTATTACTTTGCAAATTTTTACAAGGCAAGAAAGCAAAGATTAACTCGTCCGAATCACCCTAAATTTTCATTGATGAAACTGCAATATAGGTAATTATTATTAATTTATAAATTCAATTGTTGCACATGTTATTGTGCAGTATTAACAAAAGAACCATTCTATTTTCATTTACAATTATTCACTTGGCAATAAATACTAAAAAATATTATGAAACATAATTTTTTTAAAACACTAACGTTGTCTAATAATTATGACCGGTAGTGTAGTTCGTCTGAGCATTTTCCAAGTAAGTAGTGAGAGGCTTGCTACTTCTTCTATGAGAGGGAGGTTGCAGGGTGGAAAATAATTCATCACCCACAAGGAATCGAGGACGTTTTGAGACTGGAAAGTGATGACTGCTTATCTCCTTCCCAAACGTGGCAGCAGTACTCCATTTTAGATCTGATCTGGCTAATGTAAACGCAGAAGTTAGCATAAGGTGTCAGGTACAGGAAACTGACCATTTTATCTACATCTTTAGCGATGTATTGTATTGTATGTTCCACCATATCTTGGTTGAGTTTGAGGCCTAATAGTCAAGATATGGGACCTCCCTTAGATAACATGAATTCATTGTCATTGCTGGTATTTCAGCGTCAAATCAGCGAAGATAGAATTTAACTAGTATGGTTTTCGAGGTATTAAATGTAACCAGCCAGTTTTTTCTCCACTAAGCTATCAGCGCTCGATTGGGGGTGAGATTAGCTGTCGATTTCTGGTCATCACGAGTTTTCACGAGATCATTTATGTAAAGCAAAAAGAGGGTTTGTCCGCGAAGTTTCCCCTAGGAGACGCCTACATTGGTTTCTAGGGCTCTAGACGACTTGCCGTTAACAACCACCTTAGAAAAGATTTTATTATTAGGAAGACTCTTCCAGTGATACCATAGCTAGAGCTTGAGTAACGGTCCTTTGCGCCACACAATGTCCGATGCCTATGAAATATCTTATGCTATGGTCTTTGATGCTTTTGAGGTGTATTTGTTGTCTATTCTGCGAGTAATATAGTTAGGATATAAGCAGTGGATCGAGCCGGTCTAAACCGTTACTACTTGTCGAGCAAGGGATTTTTCTTCTTTAGTGCGTAATAACTTTCTTGTTTATTATAGCCTCAAGAAGCTTGCTAATGACACTAACGAGACTGAGAGTGGGATGAGCACTCGCCCGCGTTTTTGAAAACCGGGTATACATTTGATACTTTCCACAGACTTGGAAAGGATTTCTCCTTCAAGCAGTGGTCAAATAACTTTACTAAGATCGAAGATAGTTCTAGGTTGATATTCTTAAGGACAACCCGTGTACACTGAAGTCAACAGCGAGCAGTTTCATGCTTAAACACAATCCTCAGGATATGAAGATTACGTGCAAGCATGAAATAGAATGTCACTGCACGGTGTTGACCTCAGTGTCTACTTTTCGCAGAATAAAGCCACTAAGACGCAATGCGGTTACTGAGTGTTAGAGAATATGATGAAAAATATTATTGAGAGAAAACAATGAAAGAACTAAAATTAAAATAAACAGAAGACAACAAGAGATAGTAAATTCAAATTTAAAAATCAAAACTGACTGAAACGCAAGAAAACGGAAGAGAGTTTTACAAGGGAGAAGAAACTGTTAGCATAGAACTTACGGTTGCATCTAGCACTTTCAACTGTAAAATGATAAGACCTTGCCGCCCATCTAGTCAGTCAGTTAAGTGCCATACGTGAAACTCGCTTGGGCGATCATGTCTCGAAAGAGACATGAATGACCGGGCAGAAGATTATCCCGCAGTAGGTTGCCATTGCTTTCTGTGGTAGACTGGTTGCCAGCCAAGGCTATAGAACCCAATCTGTCCAGTTATTTAACCCATTACTAGAAGGAAGAGACGGATTAATACTTTTCCCAAAGGTATTTGCGCGTAAGTGAATGCAATAAATTCAACAGGAATTCGAACTCGGCTCCCCGATTTCTCGTTCCGAGTCGATATTCACTGCACCACAACGCACATCTAGTTCTGTACTTAAATTCGAGAAAGGAAAGTTTTAGAAAATACTATTAAAATATTTACAGAAAAAGCAAAGAAGCTATGTTACGGTGGCAAAGGGACTGAAGCCGAGATGCCAGGTCAAGACTGATTCTTCTTTGTATTTTATCAAAAATCTCTAAATACATAGTAGATGCACGATACCAAATGTGACAGTAATATTCATTGCAGGGATAAATGGTAGACGTATAAATATGTAAGATAGATTCTAGTGAGCAAAATTATCAAGCACGGCACAATGAACCAGCTTTCTTAGCAGCCGACGTAGTAATTGATTCAATATAATCTTTCCACTTGTCAACAGAAAACGTTAGACCGCGAAGGCGCACTGAGTTACACTCCTGGAGGTTAGCATCAGCCATGTTGAGGGAAAGCAAAAAGGGCTCTCTCAGACGACTGATTGAGAGCAGTTTCGTTTTGAAGGTGAGTGAAATGAAGAAGTAGCGATAAAGAAAACGGTCTAAAATCGCGAATCACAATTGCCCACGATTAGTTTTATCAGCTGTATTTATATTGTCCGGACTGTTGCCCTCATCTTTATTGTCATATACACGACGTTCCAGCCGTTGTACGCTCCTGCCTTCTTCAGATGATATGCGTTGAGATTTCGAACCGAATCCTTTATTTGATCCGCCGGAGTAGATTGTTCTAGTTTCACGTGCCATGCCTCTTCTAGGTATCTCAGTTTCAGTTAATTCCCCTTAGTACCTTAACTCTCCAAGTTTTTGTTCACCTCTGCTGTGTTTAGATATCGAACTCACAACTCTTTTGAATTATTTCAACTAACGCTTTTATCCACTGGGCCATGTATCCTCTTATCAGAAACTTCTTATCTCAGTAAATCAATGGTTGAAGCCTGTCACGATCAATGCGATACGACGAAAAAAGCTTGCTATAGATTTTTCGAGGTGTGGGGAAGAAATATAGATCACGGCACACTTCTCTTTGGCTGAAGATAAGGAAAGTACATCGAATAGATCAGTATTTCCAAAACTTTTTACCTTCCTCACACCTTTGTCTCCCACACCACAACCCTAGCGCTTCTTTCTACAATTATATTAAGTCACTTCTTTTCTGGTATTAAGTATGCTGCAAATTCAAAACGACAGCTAATTTCGGCTTTTCTTTTAGTTAAATGCCGCCAGACGAACATATGTGGCTATATCGCTATACCTACAAACCTATAGTCATGGCCGTTATAAAAGTCAGCTGTCTGCTTTGGCTAGTGTGGAGCGTTCTGTCTAGATAAGGTTAGCAAGATACAAACATTAGCCGTTTCCCAATAAAGGAAAAAATTTGATACATTTATTGACCGTGCAGTCAGTACTGCTTTCGGTTGAAATTTATACAATTTTTTTCTTAAAACATTTTTTAGGAAAACCGCTTTCTCTAGACAAGGTCAGCAAGATACAAACATTAGCCGTTCCCCAATAAAGGAAAAATTTGATACATTTATTGACCGTGCAGTCAGTATTGCTTTCGGTTGAAATTTATAAAATCTATTTCCTTAAAACATTCTAATGATGTCATTGTTTTCTCTTCGAATTTCATGTGCTATCCATTTTAGTTGTTGTTGCACTTGGTACTCCTCAAGTGATGTCGTTGCTGTTATTTGGTACAGTTCTTTGTTTGTGATTGTGTAGTGCCAGTCCCCCCATGTTCAAAGAAAGATTATCTTTGCCAAGATCCTCGGGCTTTACTTCTTCCTCATTACGTGTCCCAGCAAGCTCAACTTTATTTCCGTAATATTAAATATAAAACGAATTTCTTGTTGCTATTGTCTATAAAACATCGTCATTATTCACATTTTTGGTCTATGGTATTCTCGGTAATTTTACTGTTGTAGACAATAACAAAGTGTACTTCTTTATTAAAAGTATGTAGAAGAATAGCTCTTTACAAGAATTAGACATTAAAATAAATCATAGAATATTTCGTGTAATTCAAATTGTTTACATTCCCTGTTTACTACTCTTGCGTATGTAACGAAATAGTCCATGAATTTAAACACAGCCAACGTGTATAAAAAAAAGTAGACGTTTCTTTCTATAGATTTCAGCACTGCCAACGTGTATAGAAATATGAACGTTTCTCTCTATAAATTTTAGAAAGCACAGTTACCGGCGGGTCAAAATTGATGTCTACTGGGTTTATTGTAATGTAGTTACAATGTTTTTCGTGCTATGCAGTTCCCAGTTTGCTTAAAAACATTTGAATCTTTTTCTTGTCTGGCCAGCCTTGATTGTTTTTTTCTTTGTTTTTTTGTTTGTTTGTTTTTTTGTTTTTTTGTTGTTTTTTTTAACATTCCTTCGTGTCTTCTAAAGTGTATCTCAAAAATATGTCCTTCTTTAGAGATAAACGTGAACACTTCCGATCGCGAGGCCTCGACAGATTTCCGCCTCGTTATTTTTTGTCACTTCTCGTGCCGGAAGTGTGTAATTTACACGCCTGCTGCCTTCCTTGGATATGACGGATTAGGATTTTTCTTTTCGTTTATCCTAAAACGAAACATTTTGTAGTAATGTAGTTAATTTGAAATCATGCTGATTATTTCGGCCCTCAAAAGGACGGGAAAATGACATGAGCAGACGACCGGTTAGTTCTTCGCGTAACACGTTCTCAGGCGCGATTTCTGGCTGTCTCGCACCATGTAGTTTATATACGATATTGGAAGGCTCCAGATTGTTTGACACGAAGTTCGGTTCGCCTAAAATCAAAAGTCTCCTTGTGCTTTTGATTGGCCAAAATTATTTTCTTTATTTTTCGTCGTTTTCTTAAATTTCTTTTTTTTTTTTATAGCGGAAGTTATGCGTGGAGTCACTCTTGTTTTGGTCGATTTTTAGTCGCAATAAACTAGACTGTGGACTAACGAACTTCCGTTTCCCAGTAGTTGTTCAATCTTTTCTTCTTCCTCTTTTTATATGAGAGCTTCCTTCTCATTAATTGAGAAAAAAAGGTAAAGAGAACTAAGGAGAGTTATTGATTTTGAAGGAAAGCAAATGACTTATTTGAATTGTTTTTGTTATAATATTTTATTTTCATATTTTATTTTTATATTCGAACACGCCATATTACTAATAGACGTAATAGTCTTTCATTATCTGAACTTTGTAAATTAATGTTGTTACTATTAATTTTTGACTACTGATCATTACCGATTATTGTTTTTAAATTAAGAATTTTCACTATTTATATAGCTAGAATATTTTTGCAACACGTTAGCGTGTGTTGAAATCTTCATAGTATTTAATATTGTTGAAGTTATCGCTAACATTTTTGTCGCGATTTACAAACTCTACGTTTCGTTCAGTTTCGCATACCAATCAATAAAAACTTAAAAACAAACAATATTTAATTTTTTTAAATAAGTATTTATTTTTTATGCTTAAATTGTTTTCTAAATAGTGGGAGTATTTTGTATGTTAATAATGAAACTTTTAATTTTTTAATGAACATTTATTGTACTAAGTTACGCAGCCTAGTAAAACCGACTGTACTTTGTATTCAATTACCTGTTCGCATTTATCTCCAAAATCTGTTTTTGATCGGTCTATATAGCTATTTTAGAGGATGTGACGGGCGGACGAACAAACTAACGGAAATCACAGAATTTTATATATAGATAGATAGATAAGTTTTACACTTTATTGATGTGTTATATTGAAACACACAGCATTGACATACTCTTCGATCGCTAGAGTAAATAGTGCAAAATTGTAAATAAAAAAATAAATTCCGATAAGTCTGTCTTTCTTTATTCTGTAATCTCTCGCACTTCTTAATCTTTTTTTGTATTATTTCTTTTTCTTTATTTTTACTCTTTTCTTTCTTTTTCCTCGTTTTTTATCATCCCTTAATTTATCCTCTTTCTTACTAATATTTCTTTCCTTTTTAATGCTTCTTTCTTTCTTTCTTTTTAATGCTTCTTTCTTTCTTTCTTTTTAATGCTTCTTTCTTTCTTTCTTTTTAATGCTTCTTTCTTTCTTTCTTTTTAATGCTTCTTTCTTTCTTTCTTTCTTTTTAATGCTTCTTTCTTTCTTTCTTTTTAATGCTTCTTTCTTTCTTTCTTTTTAATGCTTCTTTCTTTCTTTCTTTTTAATGCTTCTTTCTTTCTTTCTTTTTAATGCTTCTTTCTTTCTTTCTTTTTAATGCTTCTTTCTTTCTTTCTTTTTAATGCTTCTTTCTTTCTTTCTTTTTAATGCTTCTTCTTTCTTTCTTTCTTTCTTTTTAATGCTTCTTTCTTTCTTTCTTTCTTTCTTTTTAATGCTTCTTTCTTTCTTTCTTTTAATGCTTCTTTCTTTCTTTCTTTTTAATGCTTCTTTCTTTCTTTCTTTTTAATGCTTCTTTCTTTCTTTTTTTTAATGCTTCTTTCTTTCTTTTTTTTAATGCTTCTTTCTTTCTTTCTTTTTAATGCTTCTTTCTTTCTTTCTTTTTAATGCTTCTTTCTTTCTTTCTTTTTAATGCTTCTTTCTTTCTTTTTAATGCTTCTTTCTTTCTTTTTAATGCTTGCTTCTTTCTTTCTTTCTTTTTAATGCTTCTTTCTTTCTTTCTTTTTAATGCTTCTTTCTTTCTTTTTAATGCTTCTTTCTTTCTTTCTTTTTAATGCTTCTTTCTTTCTTTCTTTCTTTCTTTCTTTCTTTTTAATGCTTCTTCTTTCTTTCTTTCTTTTTAATGCTTCTTTCCTTATGTCTTCTTGATTCCCCTTTCTTAATTGTCGTTCTAATAATTCGTTTTCTAATGTTTCTTTCTTTCCTTTCATTTCTAACGTGTCTTTCTTTTCTAATGCTTATTTCCTAAACGATTCTTTCTTTTTCTTTTCCAATGCGCCATTCTTTCTTTCTTTTCTAATGCTCTATTCCTTCTTTCTTTCTTTCTTTTTTAACGCTTCTTTCTTTCTTTTTTTCTTTTTTAACGCTTCTTTCGTTCTTTTTAATGCTTCTTTCTTTCTTTTTAATGCTTCTTTCTTTCTTTCTTTCTTTCTTTTTTAATGCTCTTTCTTTTTTTCCTAATGCTGCTTTCTTTTCTAATAGTTCTTCCTTTCTTTTCTTTCTAATACTTTCATTCTTTCTTTCCTTTCATTTCTAATGCTTTTTTCTTTTTACTGTCTTCTTTTTTTTTTTTTTTTTTAATCATTTTGCGTCTCTTGAAGAAGAAAAATATACTTTGTAGTTAAAATTGAAGAACTTGTGGGAGGATAAAAGAATTTTAACTTCTCCTCCTCCTCCTCCCTCTTGTTCCACATTTCTTTCTTTTCTTTTTTTTTGTTCTATGATTCTTTTTTATGATTTTTCTTTCTTCTATGATTCAGCTGTATGTAACAAACCCACATGCGTTCGATTGTTAAGAAACGAATACCTTCTGTAAATATTTCCTTCTTGAAGGTCGGTTCTGTCAGAATTTGTCATCAATTCAAAATATCCAGAGTTCTTTGTCAGAGAATCCAAGAATATCAAAAGAGAAGAACTCCACCCATGCCAGTATTCTTCACTTTCGTTACCAATTACACAAGATCAGAATTTTAAACACTGTAACAATCTATTTTGAGCCGCTTTGGCTTTTAACCAGCCTTTCTCAAAGAGAAACACGCCATGTCTGACAAACTGTCACACTCTTCCACTTAGAAGGTAATTTTCCATTATTACCGTCTTTACTTATTTCTCTAGTGAAAAATGATCATTTATCCTTAACCGGTCTGTCAGCAAATCGCTGACAGACCAGAATGCAGTCTACTCCCTGCTTCTTAAATAAACTCCTCGTCTTTCATCTTATTATCTCTTTGTTATTGATTAAAAATTATTGCTAGGCGTGCAATGAACTCGAAAACGGGTCAAGTTGACCATCAAACATCTAAAATCTAGTTTACTTGTTAATTAAGATATAATTTCATGCAATACAGGTCCCCCCCCCCCCGCTATCCGAAATTAGAAGAATGTTCCTACTAAACGTTTCGTAAGTCGGAATATCGTAAAAATTTTAAAAAGCGAGTAACTATTGAATAGCGTAAGAAAAATTAACCATTTTGAAATTCGAGCCAATAATACAGTTATCCCCCGTTTTTCGAAAGTAAAGTTTCTGCTATATAAGTTATTCTACAGTGTATACAAGTTTTATTTTTTTTGCTATCTTGTCAGTCAGTCAGTTAAGTGCCATACGTGATACATGCTTGGGCGATCATGTCTCGAAAGAGATATGACTGACTGGGCAGAAGATTATCCCGCAGTAGGTTGCTATTGCTTTCTGCGGTAGACTGGTTGCCGACCAAGGCTATAGAAACCAATCTGTCCTGTTATTTAACCCATAACTGGAAGGAAGAGACGGATTAATATCTTTCCCAAGGGTATTTACGCGTAAGTGAATGCAATGAATTCGGCTGAAATTCGAACTCGGCTCCCCGATTTTTCGTTCCAAGCCGATATCCAATGCACCACAACGCACATGTGGCATAAAACGAAAACTATGGAAGATTAAAAATATAGAAAAAGAAGAAAATCGAAAGAAAGAGACGGAATTTTGATTTGATGGCACACCAACTCTTTATGGGTCATTTAATGCCAAAATTTAATTTTCTTGTGAGCTTTGAAGTTTCAAATGTATGATATGTTATTCTTCTTTCACAATTGAATACATGGTAGATGTTTAGTTTTTGCATATAACGTGCGCGATGGATAAATTGTCGTCTAAATTACGTAAAAACGAAAATAATACTTATTTTAACAGATATATTTATCAAAATTACACAAAAATATATCGAATTACTAAAGAGTAAATTTATTTAATAAAATTGTCATTAGATTTAACTACGGCCTCCATATGACTTCGGAATCTTCTGCATCTCTTCTTAACTGTCTCCTTGCTTAAGTTGGTGAATGCTGCTATACTTCTTGCCTTCAATTCATCTTTGGTCCTACAAGGAGTTTTTTCGATCTCTAGATCAACTGCGCCCCACACATAATAATCAAGGGGGCTGCAATCTGGGGAGTTAGGTGGCAAGATGTAAGGGGTGACGTGGTCACATAAATTGTCTGACTGGGTTCTTCTGTGTGAAGTTGTGCAGATTCCTGTGGTTAGACATAGGGTCTTCCAGCAGCCAATCTCTTAGACCAGAACAGCAATAACTCCTCAAAACACTTGATGTAGGCCTCCGTGTCGAGTTTGGGGCTCTGTCGGAAGATGAATGGAGGCATAATGTCATCAATGGTGGTCACGCCAAACACCATGACGTTGAAAAACTGGTCAGAATCTTCTTCACGGCTCTCAGATTGACACCCAAACAGTTCTTAAAATTAGATAATTCAAGTTTTTTGAGACCTCAACAAAATGCAGAAAACACTGGACGGCCGTTTTGTCCTATATTTGGGGTATAGGACGAAACGGCCGTCCAGTGCTTTCTGCATTTTGTTGAGTTCTAATAAAAACTTGATGAATTCTCTATTTCAAATCTTCCTACAATTTCAGTTTATATCGTTGTTTGAATCAGGTTAAAAAGCTCCGGAATGAGCGACTTGGTTTGAGTAGTCGTGGCTCTGGGAGGCACAGTCCTATGGTTCAAGGAGCTTGGATGAGTTCCTCCTTGAAATATGTGAATTAGTGGCGCTATATCAAGTTTAATTAGTTACCTTTTCGTCACCGGGGCACCTGGTACAGTTGGTATGACATCTGCTTAATAACACAACTGTCTAGGTTTCAATTCCTGGTAGCGGATGCGCACTGCTGATGAGTCCCAAATATAGGACGAAACAGCCGTCCAGTGCTTTCTGCATTCTTTTGTGGTCTAATAAAAACTTGATGAATCATCTAATTATTTCAAATCCTCCTACAATTTAAGTTCTTAAAATAGTTGTATTGTAGATTCCAGTGCAAATGCCAAACAATGCAGTATTCTGTTTCCAAATTTCTGGCGGAGTGAATTGGGTTATGGTGTCTTTTTCTCTCACGGACAGTGCACAGCTGGTCCTATTAAACTGGGCAGGTGACAAAATAAAAAACAAGCAACGCGCATGCGGGGAATTGAAAATATAAAATGGCGACAACTTACCCGTCGCAACCTGTACATGTGTGTGTGGACATAATTACTAGAGATGGTAATATATGTGTTTTATGTTGTAGTCTTATTGGGTTTTTTTATTGTATTTTGAAATACAGTTTGATTTCTTAAATAAATTGTAAGATATTATATAGATTAATGCCATGAAAAAAGTTCTTTCGTGTTGTTAGTTTGATTTTGTTTCGCGTCATATCAACCCGTATGTGTTTTTTAATGCCGAAATCTAAATACGGGGTGTCCATAAAGTTCGTGTGCACTTTAAAAAGATTTATAACTTTATTTGTATTTGTGATAGAAATAATTTGTAAAACGGGTTAGAAAGAAGTAAATCTATATTTTTTAAGGTTTTATTAAAATTTTATTTAAGTCTCCACATGTCCTCCATCATTATCAATACAAAGGGTAATACGATTTTAATAATAATATTTTTCTTACTTATCTAAAAATTCTTGCAAATTTTGTGGTAAAGAATTATTTAATAACTATACTTAAAACTAGGTGCATTAAATTTTATAATGTTTTTTACAGATTATTTCTATCACAAATACAAATAAAGTTATAATTTTTTTTAATGTGCACACGGACTTTATGGACACCCTGTATACTGATGGCATCATCTTAAGTGTGGTAAGACCCCAAGAAAGAATCATCAAGCTATTTTTTTTTAATCATTTCACCTCGAGCAAGGCGGAAACGCCACTGATGTGCAGAGGGCTACATAAATGTAAAAAGATTAATTAGAAAAGAGTGAGGAGTACAAACTAGTTAGAAAGGAACAATAGAAAGCTGAGAAAGCAGGTGCGATGACAGATACATAGGTGGAGAGAAAGGGAAGGTTATACGGGGGTGGGGAGAGAGCTAGAGTCCAGTAGATGAGTATTGACTTTGCATTTAAATTTCTGGAGGTTGTAGCCGTCAGGAAAGCAAGAATACGGGAGCGAGTTCCACAGGCGGGAAGTGCGAGAGAAGAAGCTGCAGGAGTAGAATTGTCGTCTGCATTTGGCTAACCTGACTGTGAATGGGTTGGACCCAGTTGCCAGTCTGGTTGCACGAGTAAACACCTGTTGAGGAGACATCAGTGACTTAAGTTCGTCTGAGCAGAAGCCATGAAAGTATTTATAGAAGAGACAGAGGGAGGCCACATTTCGACGATGGGGAAGTGGCTGCAGTCGAGCCGCCAGATCAGTACCTATCACATTACAGACTCTCCTTTGGAGCCTATCAAGAACACTGAGGAGAACGGCAGGGGCACCTGACCATAAATGGCAGCAGTACTCCATGCACGGACGGATGGTTGACTTGTATATATGCAGGATGGATTCAGGTGGAAAAAACATCCTGGATCGACATAGTGACACAACCTTCTTAGCAGTAGATTTTGCTATGGATTCAATATAGTGAATTCCATTTGAGGTCTGAGGACAGGGTAAGTCCGAGGAGGCTTAGTGTATTACTCTCCGGGAGAATCGCTTGGTCCATGCTTATGGGAGGCAGGAGAGGTTGCCTGTAATGGTTGACAGACAACAGCTTGGTCTTAGATGAATTGAAGTTGACAAGCCACTTCTTGCCCCAGTTCACCACAGAGTGTAGATCCCGTTCAAGGTCAGCAGCGAGATTATGTCTGTCCGCCACGACAGGTTTCTTACTGGTGCGGGAGTATATTGTAGTGTCATCTGCGTAGATGCCTACTTGGGACTTGATCTCATCTGCGAGGTCGTTGATGAAAATAAGAAAGAGCGTCGGGCCCAGGATAGAGCCCTGTGGGACACCAGCATTCGTGCTGTAGGACGAAGAGGCACGCCCATTCAGAACGACCTTCAGAATGCACATCTACTCAATAGGCAACGCTTTAAAATACAGGGTGTCCATAAAGTTCTTGTGAACTTTAAAAAATGTATAACTTTATTTGTATTTGCGATAGAAATAATCTGTAAAAAGGATTAGAAAGAATTAAATTATATCTTTTAAGGTTTTATTGAAATTTTATTTAAGTTTCCACGTGTTCTCCATCATTAGCAATACAAAGGGTAATACGATTTTGCAGTTCATGTTTTTTTTTTACTTATCTAAAAACTGTTGCAAATTTTGTGGTAAAGATTTATTCAATAACTATACTTAAAACTATGTATATTAAGCTTTATAACATTTTTTACAGATTATTTCTATCACAAATACAAATAAAGTTATGAACTTTTTAAAGTACACACGGACTTTATGGACACCCTGGATATATACGAATGTAAATTATTTTATTTAGAACTTCTTACTCTGACTTTCTCGATTTAATCCTAAGAGAAGCATGCCTCTGATTTAATTTTCAGTCAGGACAAAAATGTTTCAGGGCTGATAGTAGGTAACTTAAATTTAAAAATAAAAATGTATATTATTTTATCATAGTCCCTTGTGCCTAATATTTTGTTCGCTTTCTTTTCAATGTAATCTCTAATGCATTAATAAATTAAATATTTTCAATTATTATTAATTTTCAACTCGTACTTCTTTCATCTTAATTCCAGTTGCTTTTTATCGCAACTCCACAGGCTGACATCCTACTTCGTAAACAACGTGAATCGAAAATAAAAAATTAAACTTCCAATGAGACATGTACCTTTTTCCTTTGTAAATCCTGTCTTATCACAACAGCTGGTTTACTGATTAGGCTACGGAGACTTACTGACTATAGTTATCTTTCTCACCTGCCTGATAAGTCGTCTATACACGCACTTTTATTTCCGATTGTTTTTGCTTGCTAACAGCTGAAGAACGGTGGTTTGAGAGTTGCGATAAGGAACAGCTGAAATGGTGCCATCAGGTTCTTTGTCTCTTCTTGCAAACAATCAACGATTCCCAACATTCTCTCTCTCTCTCCTCCGCCTCCTCCTCCTCCTATTTATTATCTCTCCACTCTTTTTTTCCCTGTGTGAGTTTGCTTGAAAATAATTTCCCTACATTCTCTCTCTCTCTCTCTCTCTCTCTCTCTCTCTGTGGGTGGGTGTGTTTGCGTTAACGATCAAGTTGTCTCTTTTTGAAAATATTTTATTTACATTCTCTCTTCCTCTTTCTCTTTTTCTTTCCTTTAACTCTTTCAGTGTGTGTTAGCAATCAAATGCTTTGTCTCTCATCGAAAACAATTTATATATGACATTCTTTCTTCCTCTTCATTCACACTTCTCTCCGTGTGTGTGTGTGTGTGTGTGTGTGTTTTGGAGGGTTAATCATTTCACCCCAAGCAAGGCATTCCACTGCCACTATAGGTTACATAGGGGAAGGTGCTGAGAGAGCGATTCGATATAGGAAATGTCAGAAGGAGGGTGATAGACGAGTAAGGAGGTACATAGGAAGAGTGTTTGAGAGAATGGATGCGAGTTAGTGTGTTAGGAGGTGTCTATTGACCTTACATTTAAACTCCTGGAGATTGTAGCTGTCGCGGAAGCAAGTATATGGAAGGGAATTCCACAGGCGGGAAGTACGAGAAAAGAAGCTGCTGGAATAGAAATTGCGGTTATATTTTATCGGTTTCATTGTAAAAGGGTGGGACCTAGTTACTAATCTAGTATCTCGTGCAAATTCGTACCTAGGGGGACACCAGTGATCTAAGTTCTTCGGAGCAGAAGCCGTGAAAGTATTTATAGAATAGGCACAGGAAAGCCACGCCACGCCGGTGAGATAGTGACTGCAGCCGGTCAGCCAAGTCGGTATCTATCACATTACAGACTCTCTGTTGTATTTTGTCAAGAACCCCGAGGAGAATAGTAGGGGCACCTGACCAGTTTTGTCTCGCTATTAAAACAATCTTCTATTACTAAATTGTTTCTTTCTCTTTACTTACTCTTTATTGTATTTCTCTATATTTCTCTGCGTCTCTCATTTCTCTCTCTGTGATTGTCTTTAGTGAAGTGACACTAATCTATTTCGGGATTCTCACTACCTTTTTACTCACTCTGCTCTCTCTCTCTCTCTCTCTGGTGGCTATTAAGATGTTTGTCTCCTCGACCATTAATTCTATGCGATTCTTTTGCTGACTGCTTTTTTTATCACTCTTACCCGCAAAGAATAAAACAACTTGCATATTTGCATTGATTGATGTCCCTTCGTCATTCCGGGACAAATTAATGTGATGAGTGGAAAACATAACTGAAATAATGACACTTGACATTTCTGCTTCGCTGTTATAAACGTAACATGTGTCAGTCTGTCGGATTAGAGCACTACTACGGGGTGTGCAATCATGAACTCATCGTCATCTCCTGTCTCACTAACTTACGTCCTCTCTCTCTCATGCTTTTTCTTCGTCCACCCCGCTCTCATCAGTATTCTCTTCCTCTCTTCCTGAAACTCCCTGCAACATCTCATTTCTGCTTATAACATTCCTCCTATGTAACCCCCTGCACAACAGTGGCAGTAAAATGCCTTGCTTGGGGCGACACGATTATAAAAAAAAAAAAAAAAAAACAAGTTCTCAGAATCTTTACAATTTTCCCACTTCTACAATCCCAAACAGTAAAGATTTGGGAATAAAAATAATCATCTAACACGCATAATAACGACTACATTATTTGTAATATTCTTTCGATGTGTATGTCGTGTAATGCATCAGTCAGTCATTTAAGTGCCATCACGTGATACACACTTGGAGGATCTTCTCTGTTTCGATCTATGACTGACTAGCCAGATGATTTTCCTGCAGTAGGTTGTCATTTCTTTCTCCGGTAGACTGATTGCCAACCAAGGCTACAGAAACCAATCTGTCCTGCTATTCAACCCTTAGCTGGAGAGTGAAGAGATGGATTAATACCGTTCCCAAGAATATTTGTGCGTAAACAAATGCAACTAATTCAACTGGAATTCGAACTCGGCTCTACCAATTTCCCATTCCAGGCCGATATCCATTACACCACAACGCACATGAAAAATCGGAAAGCTGAGGGACTCTAAAATCAAGCAGGTACAAAAATTTAAATACCTGGGAAGTGTTCTAACAGAAAACGGAAAGTGCGACACTGAGATCCAAAGGCGAATTGGCATGTCGAAAGAAGTATTCTAGAAGTTGAGTAAAGTATTAAGAAACAGGACAATTTCTCTAGACACGAAAAGGGAGAGTACTGGATTGCTATGTGATGTCGGTTCTTCAATATGGCAGTGAATGTTGGACAATATCTTCGAAGATGAAGGAAAAACTTAAAGCAGCTGAAATGTGATTCTACAGAAGGATGCTGCGAATATCATGGATCGAGCTTGTAAGCAATGACGAGGTTTTGGGAAGGATGGAAACAAAAAGGAAATTGTTACTGAGCATCAGAAAGAAACAGCTAAAGTTCTTGGGACATGCAATGAGGAAGGATGGCTTGGAGAATCTGATACTAACAGGTCAGATAGAGAGAAAAAGAGACAGGGGAAAGCAGCGGATAACATATTTGAAGGACCTGATCAGGTGGATGACGGAACGAGGGTTGCATGGTGCAACAGGAGAAAGCGTGCTAAGAGCCACCAGGGATAGGGAGATGTAGAAAGCCATGATCGCCTACGTCCTGAAAGGACATGGTACATAAAAGAAGAAGAGTTCAAATTCACTTAATTGCAAATACCCTTAGAAAGGATAAGAATCCATTTCTTCAATCTCCCACAGATATGGGTAAAAAAGCAGTTCAAATTGGATTTTGTAGTTGTGGTTGACTACCTGTCTAGAAGAAAAACAACTGAAGTTTAATGATTATATTGAATCAATTGCTAGGTTTGTTGTTAGGAAAGTTGGTTCACTGTGTCGTGCCAGACAATTCTTCTCATCAGAATCTACCATTCTTGTATGGAATACTGCTGTCATGTCTGGTTTGGTACTCCGACTACATATCTCGAGATTCATGACAAAATTTAAAGAAAAATCTGTCATGTAACTAATCCTGACCTGGCATCTCTACTTCAGGGACTTCCCCTCCTACCATGACATTACTTCGCTCTGTCTTTTCTATAAATATTTCCATAGCAATTGTTCTGACGAGCTTTCTTACTTGGTGTCTCAACTACATGAATTTAAGCGTTCTACTAGATTGGCAGCTAGGTCTCACCGTTTTACTATTGAAACAGCTAGATGCAACTGTTAGTCCTATTCTAACAGTTTCTTTTCTCGAACTTTTCACCTGTGGATCTCCCTTTCAATTTTTTGCTTCTTTGCCACCTGCAATGCAAAAGAAATTAAATACAATGTCAGTTGACATCTGTCTTCCTAAATTTTGTTTCTTAATTGTCCTTTTCATCACTAAAGTGTTTTCATTCTCTTCCACTCACTGTAAGCCCCACCCCTTTCGTCCTAGAGGTATTGTCGCCTTGTTTGGAGGAAACAATTAAAAAAGAAAACTGAATTCAAAACTAATATGACTAAATCGCCTGTTGCCTTTTGGTAAAACATCGCACCCAGAGCCAGGATTACAGCGAGGACATCAGTATCAGGATGATGCGGCCAATGTCAATAAAATATTATGATGCCAGTATCCTTGATGTGCGTTATGGTGCAATGGACAACGACTCGAAAGGACAAATCGGGGTGCTGAGTTCGAATTACAGTTGAACTCCTCGCATTCACTTACGCACAAATACTCTTGGGAAAGGTATTAATCCGTCTCTTCCCTCCAGTTATGCGTTATATAATAGGGCAGATTGGGTTCTATAGCCTTAACTGACAACCTACTGCGGGATAATCTTCTGCCCAGTCAGTCATATCTCTTTCGAGACATGATCGTCCAAAGCGTGTATCACGTATGGCACTTAACTGATTGATCCTTGATTGGAATGTTTAAGACTTGCCGATTGAAAAAAAAAATGATAAAACTCTTAACGATGCATGGCATACACCATTCACAAGTGGATATTGACATGTTTTATCTTAAAAGTACTTTCAGGGGGGAAAAGGGGTAATTTCGGTTGAAGATTAAGAAAGACTAGAACAATTTAACCATTTGAGTTACATAGACAACCACAAATAAAAATTGATAAAAGTTCTGAAAAAGAAACAAGTTTTGATGGTTGGTTGGTTGGTTGGTTGGTTGTTTTTGTTTAGTGGCATATCAACATCTCTATGGGTTATTTAGTGATTAATTCTAAATATTTTGTACACAATTTTTTTTTATTTTATTTTTATTTTTTAGATAATAATGGTTTAGTGATGCAAGTTTTACTAATTAATCCATAGCTGGGGGGAGATCCCAAGGATGTTTGCACATAAGTATATATAGCGAATGCAACTGAAATTGGAACTCGGCTTTTCAGTTAACAATTGCAAGCCGTTATCGATTACAACACCTGCACATCCATGCTTACAGAATCTGGTATCCCCAGTGGTCACCCTTTTAGATACTGACCAGGCTTGGTGTTGCTTAACTTTGGTGATATCAAATTTTGTCTTTTTTTTTTTTAAGACAGAAACGAGTGAATAAGGTTCAAAAGGAATTTAAAAAAAGCAGAAAGTAGCAAGAGAAAAGAAAACATTGCATAGAAAGTTTGAAAAAACAAAACAACAGAAAGTAGAAGGGACCAAATAACATCGATTGATTCAAAAGTTGGAATTTGAAGACAGAAACTCTAGGTACTATAATAACAGCTAAAGATCAGGATATTAGCTCATATATTATCAGGGAGCATGTCCACAAAGAAGAGATCCTTACACTTTGCAGAATATGTGGAAAATTCGATGAAAATATAGCACATATTTTGAGAAAGTTCACAAATTTATCTCAGACTAAGTACAGAGAGTGATGGATAAATTGTCGCAATTCATACATGCGCGTTGTTTCTTTTTGATTTCATCAACTGCGCGGTTGGGTTAAGGCACCGTCTATGAGGAAAAGACCACCATAATGCAATTCATTCACACCGGAAGCTCCAATACGAACATTTCAAAGTGTTTCGGTGTCAATCTGAGGACAGTTCAAAGAATTTGGAAGGAGCTGGATGAGTCTAATGGTAATTATGAATGTGTTTGGAGTGATCACTAGTGATGTTGACATTATGCCTCTATTCATCATCCCACAGGTCTTCACAGTCAAGACGGAGGTCTTAATCATGTACCTTGAAAGGTAGTGCTGCCCTGGGTCAAGAGGATGGATGCTGAACTAGGACTCTGAACCATGCCACACAAGCAAGAAAACACCAAAGATGAACTGAAGGCAAGAATTATTCATCAACTTAAACAAGGAAATCGTCCAAAAGACTCTGGAGACAGTGGTTGAAGTCAATGGCGATTTTATTGAATAAATTCACTCTTTAGTATTTCAAGATATTTTTGTGCAATTTTGGTAAATATATCTCTGAGAAGGAAATGCTTGTGTTATTTTTATTTTTGCGGTATTTAGACGACAATTTATCCATCTCACCTTGTATATCTTAAAATATGATGTCCGTGTTATTTTCATTGTGCGTAATTTAGACGACAATGTATCCATTGCACCCTGTTAAAACGTGATGTCCGTGTTATTTTCAGTTTTGCGTTATTTGGACGACAATTCATCCATCGTTCCCTATATGAACGACGATCAAATTACCAAAACCATTCATTGAAACTTGTGAGGGAAGTAGGGATCTTAGCGGGAGAAGGAATGGTAAAACCATAATCCCAAGAAAGTCATTTAGTTCGAAGCAGGCAAGATTTTCTGGGATTGTTTAATACAAACAGATAAGAAAGAGGATGACATACAAGACTTATCGATGGAAGATAAAAATTTACAAAGGGGGTTGATCATTGATCCATCATGTCCTACCAGAAGAATAGAGCAGAAGGAAAAAGAAAAAGTAACCAATTATGACCCATTGAAGTTTGAACTTGCAAGGCTTTGGAAGTTCAAGAATTCCACATTCATGCGAGTTATCACTAATGCATTTGGTATGATGAATGACAGGCTAGAGCCATTGACAAGGAAAATTCGTATTGATTATCCAGTGGAACTGTTGCAGAAAGGAAGCCACTTAGGAATGACAAGAATAATCCAGAAGTGAGGGACTCTTAGAGTTAGAGAGAAATTACATGATACCTAAGACCACTATCCATGCATTAACTTCCAGATATTAAGATCTTATCTGAAAAAATACTGAAATACTAATCCTTTCTATTATAATAAATGCCGTTATATATATATATATATATATAATTTCCCTCCAGTCACACTCATGAGAGAGAATAGTAAGACAGCGTCGGTTCAGTTCATTCTCTTTACTACAATTTATTAAACCTCTTGCTCTGTGTTCGCTCTTTAACTGGCCTTTATTTTTATTTTTACTTTTTTTCAATAATTATGATAGTGAAGAATATATATATCCTTTCTTTTATAAGAAAACCATTGTGTGTGTGTGTGTATGTATGTATATATATATATAGTCAAAGGCAGAAAGATCTGTTTCGCTGTATCACAGCTCATCAGTACGGTTAGACAGCCGATTGCCTTTTACACCGGATTGAAACCCGACCGAATTGGCGTGAGTCGGCGATTCTTCCTCTGAGCTACGGGCGCTCGGTAGAAGGAGGCAGACATTTTAGCGTGTATATTATCATTATACACGCCCAATAGCTGAGCGTTTTCTAATTCATTGCTGAATGAACTATGCGTAGATGCCAGAGTAGCTACTGTTTTTCAAAGTTTACCATTCTTCCAGAGTGCTCAATCAGGGTGTGAGATATATATATATATATTTCCCTCATGTCACACTCAGAGGTTTGGATTTTTTCTTATATCTTAATGTAAGATAACTAATGGTAGATCCATCAATATATATGTTGCCGTCATTTTAGACGGTATATCGATATTATTTGACGGCATAGGCCCACTCGTAATGATAATAATATATGCACTGGAAACTTTACAACTTTTATGGTATGAAAACTGCAAAAGAATGATATGAACACAGACCTGATTACAGACATAGAACCTGTAACCACTTATATGACTTTGCAATACACCCAGGCAGAACAATCAAAAACAACAAAAACAGAAAGTGTTTTTTTATTGACAATGCAGTTCCTGCAGATTTTAATGTAACTTTGAACATTCTAAAAAAATAACCTATCAAAATAAAAAGACTTTCGAAGTTTCAAGAAAGTGTCACATGACGACATCAGTATTTCCAGCTGGTGCCCTCGGTTTGAGTGGACAAGTTTCTAATAGGCTTATTGAATAAATTCCTGGCAGCTCATGTCTTAAGAAAATATAGAATAAAAAATGCTCTTATAAGCACATATCAAATCTTACAAAGGGATTTGTCTATGTAAAAAGTGTATGCATTTGTAGAGTGTTTTTGCACAATTTCACAGGGGAAAATGCCATGTTGCCATTTCTGAATTTAGGTCTCTGGTGAGGACCCTGAAGGAAATATGGATACAAAAGAAATCAAAAGAACAGCAAACTAATAATAATAATAATGTTCAATATACCAAAGAGGATTCAGAACCGGATGATACGTGAATGTATCTTTTATTGAGGAAAGAAAAAGAAAATAAAATGAAAAATTAAAGTTAATAGTATTTGTCTATACTTCTGAGATGAGGTAGTATTTACATTATTCGGACTGTTGAACTCGTCTTTATTGCCATGCTTACGACGTTTCGGCTGTTGTACGCTCCGTCCTTCTTCAGGTGCTAAGAATTTCGAACTGAACCCTTTATTTCGATCACTGGGTATATCATCCTCATTCAATTAGGATAAATAGTAAGTGAAATCTCAAGTTTAGGCTAAGAAATGTTAGAAGTGCAGAGTTGAAGTAAACATTTGAAGGAACCGGAAATTTGTTGTTTTTTTTTTTTAATCGTTTCATCCAAAGCAAGGTAGTACCGCCACTGTTGCACAGGGGGCTACAAAAGAGAAGAGTGAAAGTTTAAGCAGGAGAACGAAGAGAAAGCCGAACCAGTTACAGGGGGTGTCAGAGAATAGGTAAGAGAAAGATGGGAATACCAGTGTGAAAACAGTTGCGAGGATAGAGCGAGAAAGGAAAAGAACAAGATACACGAGGTGATGGGGGAAGGACTGGAGTCAAGTGGACAAGAGATAGGAAGTGACACTGCATTTAAATTCTCGGAGATTGTAACCTTAGGGGATGCAAGTATACGGAAGGGAGTTCCACAGGCAGGAAGAGTGAGAAAGGAAGCTGATGGAGTAGAAGTGGCGACTGTATTTAGTTGATTTAACTGTAAATGGATGATTACCTTGTTTCCAGCCTGGTTGCTCGAGTAAATTCTTGTGGAGGGAGGCATCAGGGAGTTAAGCTCGTCGGAGCAGAAGCCATGAAAATATTTGTAGAAAAGACAGAGGGAAGCCACATCTCGCCGTTGAGAAAGTGGCTGGAGTCGAGCTGCCAGGTCGGGACCGACCATGTTACAGATTAAACTTTGGAACCTGTTGAGAACCCTGAGATAAATGGCAGGGGTGCCCGACCAGATATGACAACGGTATTCAATGCACGGTTGGATGGTTGATTTGTATAAACAGTAAACAAGGGATAAACTTCTACTTCAGTTAAAAAAACCGGGGAGGAGTGTGAATCATTTCAGCAATATAGAGAAGGGGGGGCAACTGCATTAGCAACATGCTGTTTTGCGTATCTACATACCTTATTCTCTGGAAAGATAGATAGCAGCAGTCAAGGCCCTGGGCCTGACCCATCAGTTTGTTACGGTATTTATATAATAAACAGGAGTCCCTTCTTCTAAAACGATAAAAAAATCAAGATTTTTCAGTTATAATAAATGTTGTGGACAGAGGAAGATCTAATACTAATAAATAAAAATTAGCCACAAAAAATTATTTCTCTATTTTTTATGACTTGACTATCCCCCCCCCCCAACACCGCACTAGTGTCAAAAAGTATGAAGAGTCTAAGATAGGTAATGAAAATAGTTGGTTGCAAAATTTATATTTTATCATATATGCACTGTTTGTTTTAAAATATCTAAAAGTAAAATTTTGTTTAAAATTACGGTTAAAAAACAAAATAGTTAAATTCAATTTGACACTGTCGTTATTACGAACAGGACACTCCTTTTAAGTTGCTAAAAAAAATGTGGTTTGAGATCTAATAACAAATACTAGTATATTTAACACATAACCAAGTCAGCTGCTATCTCTCATTGAAAAAAATGGATTTAAATCGATTTTTCTGAAAATAGTCATGTTTCTGCATTGGATAACAGATTGCCTTTGGTTACATCGCCAGAATCTGGCTTCCAGACAAATGCCACCATTTCTCTTGTATTTGTCCTCTTTGCTCTTCGTAATATCCAATTTCTTTGTCTTTGTTTCTCTTATGGAGTAAATAAGACACCCACAGTAACACAAATGAACTCGGCAAGATGTCTTAAGTAATAAAAAAGAGAGTTCAGGGACAGGGTCCCAAGAGAGCTCAATCTTGTTGGACTCTCTGCCTTTGAGTGGAGAGGAACCCAGACGAGACTCCGCTGAAGGATAGTCTCGTCTGGGGAATATTACAAAATAAATTTTTGACCTAGCTATATGGCTCGGATTCTCCACGTTAAAAAGGCCTTGTGCCACATTCCACCTCGGTGGAAAGGTAGATAAATATCATTCCAAGAGCGTTCACTCTTGTTGGACTCTCTGCCTTTGAGTGGAGAGGAACCCAGACGAGACTCCGCTGAAGGATAGTCTCGTCTGGGGAATATTACAAAATAAATTTTTGACCTAGCTATATGGCTCGGATTCTCCACGTTAAAAAGGCCTTGTGCCACATTCCACCTCGGTGGAAAGGTAGATAAATATCATTCCAAGAGCGTTCACTCTTGTTGGACTCTCTGCCTTTGAGTGGAGAGGAACCCAGACGAGGTTATGCTGAAGGGCAGAGGCTCGTCTGGAGAAAATCAAACCAGAGCCCGATCCTGCATTATACAAGGTCTACAGGAATTTTTTGCTTGAGCTTAAAGGGCTCGGAATTCCCATATTAAAAAACGACTTTGTGTCACATCCGGCCTCAGTGAAAAGGTTTCTGGTAAATACTAAGAGTTCCGAGACAGTTCTAATAGAGTGTTCATTAGAGTACCGTCGAATGCAGTTGAAATACCATATTATAACCGTTATTAGCGAGTTATAATGTGACAACGAGGAATTAAAACTTATTCGGTGTGGGGAAAATACCTTTATTTACTGTGGCACACTTAAGTGATTACTAGAAATTAGAACCAAGTTAGTTTAATTATTTTCTTTGATGTATGTAAGAAAAAAAGATTCTTATATTGTTGTATCACTGAGGTGGCAGGACAATACCCTTCTAATTTTTTTTTTTTTTTTTTTTTTGCAACCTTCTTGATCTTTTTAAAATAATAATAAAAGTAATATCATAAATTTCTGAGATTAGGGAAAATTCCAGTTTACTATTCACTGTCCCAACTAGCCTTCATCAGGTTTCTGTCAAACCATGTAACCTTCTGAGAAAACTGTACTGTTTATTCAATCTCTGCAGTAAATAGTTATCGTTTCACTGTCCATGTCTTAAACAAGACAAGAAATCCCATAGATCAAATAAAGAATTTCAGATCAAAATTCCTTGAAGGTTACTCAAATTAACAGAAGACACAATGGCTGAAATGCTGTTATAATAATGAGAAAGATGAGGATATTAATCTTACTGTAAATTAATGTTGTTGTTTTTTTGTTTTTTAATCATTTCACCCCAAGCAAGGCAGGATTGCCTTTCCACTGGTGCACAGGGTGTTACAGCAAGAGACAAAACAAGGTATAGGGTATGCCGAAGAAAGGATAAGTGATGGATGGGATTTAGAGAGATAGAAGATGGCAATTGATATTGCATTTAAATTTTTTGAGATTGTAGCTATCATAAAGTAAATCATATGATGGAGCTTTGGATATAATTTTTATACAAATGCTTGTTATTGATTTTTAAATGCCGTAGTTTTTCATAAATTTCTTTTTGTTATTATCTGGGAACTACCATGACTTTGTTCTTTTCTCCATTGTTTGGAATTCAAAGCAGTCCTTCTCCAAGACTGGTTGCCAGCCAAGGCTAGATAGTCTACCAGTCCACAAGTATCTAACTATTTTTGCTATACTCTTCACAAACGTCAAACTAGATAAAAAAATGAAGTATTGCTGCGATATCTGGGTTGGAGCTGCATAATCTATACATTCTAGTTTGATGGAGTTCAACAGCATTTATGTGGCCTTGTGGATGATGAATAATTTCTGACCCTACAACCTTTTCCTACACACAAAACTTTGCTAGTCTCTTGCTACTCTATCACTACTTTCATGGAAGATGTTCAGGTAAGCAATATCCCTTGGCTTCATCAGTCTAGGTTCAGCCATCGCACGTACACAAGGTCAACTCATCCACATTTCTGTAATACTCGATTGGTAAGGAGAAAGCTCCATTTGAGCTGTTACCTTGTGGAACAGGCTCCTTAAACAATGATTCCCCAATCACAACAATCTTAACATATAAAAATCTTCAAGGCTAGCTTCAACCATTATGTATCCCACATATTCTCATAATATGCGCATCTTACTCCCTCCTTGTACATCTACTAC
The DNA here is from genome assembly GCA_037127315.1 of Ascarosepion bandense. Taxonomy (NCBI): domain Eukaryota; kingdom Metazoa; phylum Mollusca; class Cephalopoda; order Sepiida; family Sepiidae; genus Ascarosepion; species Ascarosepion bandense. The sequence goes on along the minus strand of JBBBDQ010028426.1, from coordinate 151,930 downwards.
CTTGAGTAGATCTTGGGCCTCGTTTTGGACAAACAATGGTCTAAAAATATATAAAAGTATTAAAACTCATTGCTAGCAGGTGCAATGTAAAAATAATAAATTCTTGCCTTTTCTAAGAGCATTAGTGCAAAGTGAATGTAACAGACTGTGTTTGAACTTGTGTCACTGATTTTATTTTCCATTAGACTACCTACACATCATGATTGTTGATTATCTCATCCCTAAATGCAGGCAAATCCTCTCAATTGATATTTATTTAATTTTTTTCTTTATCTTTCAGGAGCTTTCCTCTTCCCTTGCCTTATCTCCCCTTAAATGCAGGCAAATCCTCTCGATTAATATTTATTTAATTTTGTTTTTTCTTTATCTTTCAGGAGCTTTCCTCATCCCTTACCTCATCATGTTATTTGTGGAAGGTATGCCTCTCCTTTACTTGGAACTGGCCATTGGACAGAAGTTTCAAAAGGGAAGCATTGGGGTCTGGAATGCCATTCATCCTTATCTTGGAGGAATCGGCATTGCAAGTGCAGCTGTATCACTGCTTTTGGCTATCTACTATAATGCCATTATAACATGGTGCTTCTTCTACATGTTCAATTCATTCCAGAAAAATCTACCATGGGAGAAATGCCCCACAATCGTAATTGACAATATCACTGTGCCAAATGAAGAGTGTGATTTGGCGGGACCCTCATCCTATTACTGGTACCGTGAGGCCCTAGACATATCCCCAGGAATTGATGTAACTGAGGGTATAAATGTTAAAATATTTGGTTGTTTTGTATTTGCTTGGATTGTGGTTTATTGCTGTGTTTGCCGCGGAATCAAGTCATCAGGCAAGGTAAGTCAAATCCAATGTGATTTCTCTTTGTCAATGATAAATGTGAAAAAATATCTTTTTTGCTTTTACGCAAAACAAGCATTAAATGAAGAGAAAACCAATTTGTATTTATTACATCACATAATTATTATTAAACAGACAGCCAGTCGACCAAACTATGCAAACGCAATCATGTCTTATATGATCCATGAATGACTAGGAAGAAGATTTTTTCACAGTGGGTTGCATTTTCATTCTGTAGTAGACTGGTTCCTAACCAAATCAACAGAACTCAATCTTCCCTGCTATTTAACCTATAGCTGGAGGAAGAAATGATAGATTAATACCTTTCCCAAGGGTATTTACGTGTAAGCAAATGTAACGAATTCAACCAGAATTCAAACACGGCTTTTCAATTTCTCGTCTTCCTTCCTAAATATATGTCAAAGTTACCTAGCAGTTCTAACATTTCTTTTACATATTTTGCGCCATCTATAAATATATAGATATACAATGTGCGTTGTGGTGCAGTGGATATCAGCTTGAAACGGGAAATCAGGGAGCCGAGTTCGAATTCCAGTTGAATACATTGCATTCACTTACGCATAAATTCCCTTAGGAAAGGTATTAATCCATCACTTCCCTCTAGTTATGGGTTAAATAACAGGACAGATTGGGTTCTATAGCCTTGGCTATCAACCTACTGCGGGATAATCTTCTGCCCAGTCAGTCATGTCTCTTTTGAGACATGATCACCCAAGCATGTATCACATATGGCACTTAACTGCCTGATAGGTATACATCCCTTTGCATTTGTATTGATCTTTCTGAATTCATTCTGAGCATAAATATTACATTCCTTGTTCCAGTGTCTTTAATGAACATACACCGTTCTTGGCCTATTTCCAGTAAATAACTCTATTAAATTGAGTAAGATCTTCATTTCATGATGAGAAAAGGCCATGTCTATCAGGACAGAGCATATTTTTGAGTTTAGGAATCATAATGAGTTTTGTACTTTTTAACTTTTGTATATCGTGCTGAGTGTAAGGCAGCCACAAACAGGGCGTCTAGATTAAATAAAATTTCAGAAATGTTATTAAAATGAAATCACATGATCATCTCACTTGTTGAATATAAAGTTTTAAATATGTTAGTTATATGTAGGTTAAGTTAATGATTGTTTTATGTAGCATGTTGAGTGTCCTTGAGAAACAATTCAATATTGAATTTTTTATATACTGTTGGATTATAAAACTATTATGTGAAAAAGAAAGAAAAAAACTTCTTTATTAAAAAAAGAAATACAAAAGAAAGTAAAAGAGAAAAAGATGAAAGTAAAGTAAGAAAGAAAATGAAAAAAAGGAAAAAAAGAAAATGAAAAAAGAACTAAGTGTTGAAAATTTTTAAAAAGAAATGGAACAGATAAAAAAAAGAAAATGTATTAAAAACAAAGAAAAAGGGCAGAAAGTGAATATTTCTTTTTAAAAGTAAATGAAAAGATGAAAGTATGAGAAAAGAAAGAAAAAATTAAGAGAAGAAAAATTTTAGAAAAGAAAGAAAAAAGAAGCAAGGTGATATTGCCACTAAGACACAAGGGACTACTAGGAGTGAAAGAGAATGAAAAAGATTTTATAAGGAACTGGAAACCCAATTCTAAACAAGTGAAAAACATCTTCTGTTCCAAATAACAGGGGAGGAGTGTAAACCAGACCATAAGTGAACCTATATTTTGCATAGACAGATTTTTTCATTTTTTTTTTTCACAATGATGTTCACTCTGTACAAAGTGCAATAGCCACTCAAAATAAATGGACAGTTACAAACTGAGAGGCACAGGTTATGGGGATATGTAAGGAAGATAAGAATTAAGCCTTGAACAGGTTAAGATTGTAGTGATCAAGAAAGTATACTCTTGGGAGTCAGTTCCACAAAGCAGCAGTTCATAGAGAGATGCTGCTCAAGTGGAACTTATATCTCACCAACAGAATATGAATGAAATGAGGGTAATTCGCTACAATATAAATGGCATGGGAGGTCTTAGCTATTAAGGTTTGACCTGATGGTACTAAGAAATATAGTTGGTTAGAACACTTCCCATGGAAATAGCAATAGAGAGTGAGAGGCCTGCCACGTTTCATAGGAAAGTGAAAAAAAAACAGTGATTAGCTGTAGTGTGTGTGCCACATAGTTTGGTTGAAATCAAGTAGTCTGTTTGTTTGTGGAAAGTAATCTCCCCAGGGATGAGTCCCATGTTGCTGTGGATGAGAGAGCAAAGAGAAAGAATCTACACCCTTTCCTGTTATACTGCTTATTAGTACCTGGCAGACAAAGTGAAGTCATCCCAAAAATTAAATAACAAGTTTCACTGATGATATATCAAAGCTTATTAAAATTATATTTGTCATGTCTCACTTGTATTTTTAAAGTTTTTCTGGAATGAGATGTTGTCATTATTGAAGTTGTTATTTTTGTTCTTATTCGCACTATGTTTCGGCTTTCATAACCTCCAGCCTTCATCAGGTGCTTGTTGATTCAGTTTGGTTGGTTGATTTGTTTAACAACATATCAAGTTCTTATGGGTTATTTAATACTAAAATTTAATTTTTTGGAGAGATTTGAAGTAATAAAATATGATAATGTTATTCTGCTTTCACAATTGAATATATGGTAGATGATACTCAGCTTTTATGCATATACATGTTTGTGTGGATGTGATTAGGATCAGTGATATTTTAAAGTTATATTTGGAATACAGTTTGATTTAAGAAATTGTAGGATATTATATAGATTGATGTCATAAGAAAGTTCATTAATTTTGATTGATTTTGTTTAACGGTATATCAATCTCTGTGTGTCATTTAATGCCAAAATCTAAATATTTTGAACACATTTACATGGCTTCAAATAGAGGTTGGTATATTGCTTGGTTTGTTTAATGGCATATCCACTACTTATGGGTCATTTAATGCCAAAATCAAAATTATTGTGACCTTTGAAGTAATAAAAAAGTTATTTTGCTTTCACATTTGAATATGTGGTAGTTGATGTACAGCTTTTGAGCATATATGTGTTTGTGTGGACGTGATTACTAATGTTGGTAAATGTATATGTTTTATGTTACAGTTTTTTTTATTTATATTTTGGAATAGAGGTTGATTTAAGAAATTGTTTGATATAATATGGATTAAAGACATGAAAGTGTTATTTTTTATTTTGTTTAGCAGCATATCAACACCTCTATGGGTTATTTAATACTGAAATCTAAATAAATTTTGAATGCAATTGTATGCCTTTAACTACAGATAAAATGTATTGTTGGCCACTTCATTATATGTATTATTGGTCTTTTTTAAATAAAAATGTATTGCTAGTATTTTTACTAGTAAAATGTTTTTGTATACTTTCATAGAATTTTTGTTTAGGCTGGGGATGGATTCACTATTTGTCCATAGCTGGGACCCTAACAGGTGCTGTCATTCCACACTCATTAAAACCTCCAATCTTCCAGTCATAGGCCTTGTTTGTTGCCGGATGTAGTTTATCATCATATCCAGGGCTAGGTTAGTCCAGGTAAACTTAAAAGAATTTTTACCTGATCCCTTTATATACAGGGATACCTTGTTCTGTTGAAAATGCCTGGTTCATCTTGAGGTTCCCAACAAAATCCAAAGGAGAATCTGCAGTCTAACCAATCCTGACTTGGCTGCCCGCCTTCAGTCACTTTCTCACTGTGATGTGGCTTCCCTCTCTCTTTTCTACACGTATTTTCATGGAAACTGCCCTAACGAGTTTTTTTTTTCCCTGGTACCCTGACCACATGTATTTACTCATGCTACTAGATTGCCATCAAGGTCCCACCCTTTTTATCTTAGAAATAGTTAAATGTCACTGCCTCTTTTACTCTAACAGTTTACTTGCATTTCTCGTTTGTGGAACTCAATTCCATTTGCTTACTTCCCTGAGAGCTACAATCTCCAAAAGTTTAAATGCAGTGTCAATTTTATTTACTTGATTCCCATCCATCTTTTATCTTTTCTTCAACATCGCCTCTACCTTTTTTTTCTCTCACTCTAACCCCCCCCCCCGTTCACCAGTGGCATTTCTGCCTTGCTTGGGGTGAAATGATTATTTAAAAAAAGATATTTCATTTAGTTCTTATTTAATACCACTCAGTTATTGCTTGTTTTATTTCCAGTGAGTCCAAGTCTCCACTGTCTGACTAAATAGGCTACTTGCCCAAAAAGTTGTCTTAATAACAACTAAGATGAGGCTAATAACCTGCAAGCAAATAATGTAAATTATTTCTAAGAATGTAACAATGATAAATACTTAGTTTAAAAAATGTTTATTTACAAAAATGTTGAGTTTATCTATAAAAGTAACGAGGGTGGATATTGTGTAAGCATTTGTTTGTTTTATAGATTCAACTTAGCATCTGCATTTTGTGGTCTAGCTCAACATAGTTGCACTCAGATGTAGATGAAAATTTTATAAAGCTAATGACACCCTGAAATTTTTCAGAAAGCCAAAATTAGGGTTTAGTAAAATATATATTATCACCCCACAAAGTCAGGGATCAGTTTATGTATTGATTATAATATAGAATCAATCACTCCACTTTATATTATCTATATCTATACATGTTACCCCTCTCCTTCCCACCCTAATTCAATAGAAACATTCTAAATTATCTATATCTATAAAAGTGACAAGAGTGGACATTGTGTAAGTATTTGCTATGTAAATTCATCATGTTTTTTGTTCTTATTATTCCTTAAACTACCCGAGTGAAACCGGCTAAACTGCTATTTTACAATAATGTTGAGAATTTATTTATAAAAATGTTGAGAGTTCATTTAAAATAATGTTGAGAGTTCATTTAAAATAATGTTGAGAGTTCATTTACAATGATGTTAAGTTTATTTACAAAGATGTTGAAAGTTTGTTGACAAAAATGTCAAGAGTTTATTTATAAAAAATCTTTCTTCTGTTCATAATAAATACAACTTTTGTTTGAGGAAAGAGCATCTCTTTAAAGCTGGTTATTGTAATATAGCAACAATGACACTCCTGGTTCACACTCCACCCACGTCTATCGAACAGGTGAAGAGGCTCATCCCTTGTTCCCTATTTAGGATGTGGTTTCAAGCTTTCTCTTTTACAATCTTTTCACTCTTTTCTTTTTTTTATTTTTTTCAATTGGAGTAGATAGACTAAACTATCGTCCGGTTCACACTCCACCCACGTCTCTTCAACAGGTGAAGAGGCTCATCTCTTGTTCCCTGTTTAGGATGTGGTTTCCGGCTTTCTCTTTTCCAATCTTTTCACTCTTACATAGCCCCCTGCACATCAGTGGCATTACTGCCTTGCTCAGGGTGATATGATTAAAAAAAAAAAATTAAAAAAAATAAAAGCTTATGAAGCTTTATTAAACTAATTCAACTTTAGTGCTGAAAACGTTTATTTTATTGTGATGGATGGTAACAAGCAAGAGGGGAGGTGAATGTGCTTATTGTATTACCCCACTTATTCTAAAATCTTCTTTTAAAATGTACTGGTAAAGAAAATGTATTTCTTAATTAAATTTAACTTTGAATTTCCATCTTTAAACCGGATACTTTTTTTCTCATCTTCTCATTCAATTACTCATATTCTTTTCCATCATTTAAAATTTTTTTTTTTCAATATGAAATGATTTTTTTTTTTTCCGATATGAAACTGGTGAATGAGGTTAACAAGTTGAGGTTGGAATTAATGATGTGTGTCATGAATATTTATCAAAATTATAAGATTAATGGTTGTGATCAATATCTGTCCCACCCCCACCAGGCTATTGATATTTAGTCTCATCTTTAGACAAGGAATGAAGAAAGTAAAATATTATCACAAACCACATATGAACAATTATAATCACGCACAAATGCACACAAACACAAACTCTCTATTACTCTCACTCTATATATACACACTTTCACTCTCTCTCTCTCTCTCTTTGTCTCACTCACTGTATACTCACACACACACACACACACACACACACACACACACACACACAAACTTTCATTCACTCACTTTTCAGAGACTTTCATTCTCTTTCCTTTTCATTCTCAATCTGCACACACACACACACACACACACTTACATTGTCTCTCTTTCACTCTCTATTATGATAATCAAACACATGCATTCTCTCTATCACTCTCACTCTATATAAATACTTTCATCTCTTCCTCACTATCTCTACACACATACACACACACACACACACAGATTTTCACTATCTTTCTCTTAGTCTCTCAATCAGCACACACTCACACTTACATTCTCACTCTGAACACCCATACACTTTCACTCTCTCTATCGGTCTCACTCTATATCCACACTTTTAATCTCTTCTTTGCTATCTCTACACACACACAGATTTTTCATTCTTTTAGTCTCTCAATCAGCACACACTCACACTTACATTCTCTCTCTTTCACTCAGAACACACATACACTTTCTCTCTCTCAATTGTAAATCTGAATATAATTATTTGTAGCTATTTCATAATGTTATTTGTTAACTTTTTGCTCAATTATTTATTAATGATTACTTAATTATTTCTTGTTCAATATTATCATTACATTTACTTTTGTTTATATGTCCTCTTTTATTCACTCCATCTCTAATATTGAGCACTTTTATCCATAAATATAGAATACCTTAACCCTATATTTTTATCATATATTAATTGGAGTAGATAGACTTAATTATCGCCCGGTTCACACTCCACCCACGTTTTTTGAACAGGTGAAGAGGCTCATCCCCTGTTTCCTGTTTAGGATGTGGTTCTCGGCTTTCTCTTTTCCAATCATTCTACTCTTAAGTAGCCCCATGCACATCAGTGGCGTCACCGCCTTGCTTGGGGTGATATGATTAAAAAAAATATATATATATATATATTGTTATGAATTGGTAGCATATAGTCGAACCGCAGGTTCAAAAAAAAAAAAAAAGAAAATGTGGGATCCTTTCTCGGTTTTCACTCAGAAGGAGACGCAACACATGGAAGTCAACGAAGAACTGACGCAAAACAACGGATTTCAAAATAAAACATTTATTTATAACATATAAGAAAAAAACGGAAAAAGAAAGTTCGTTTAGCAAAAGGGGAAGTGGACTATAAAGAGAACAGTAGGAGGAAGCGAATACAAATACACATATAACACAAAAGATCAAGCCAAAGTGTCACTTATCTGTCCGTCGTTTTCACAGAAAGAAATTGGGTCGCCGAAGCAAAAGTTCTGTTTTAAAATAATATTTCATGGAGGCCGGCCATTTTCTCTGGTTCCTTCTCCTTTGAGAAACTGGGATTGTTCGGAGTTCACGATTTCTCATAGAGTCGTTTGGTTGGTCAGTCCAGCTTCATAGCAGCCGTTTTCATTTATAGCCGACAAACTTTGCAGCCTTCAATTCTGTGGGTAGTCATCCGAAGTCGGGATGAGTCTTTTCTTAGTGACGTTTATCTGTCACCAGGTGGACGGGAACTGGAATATCTCTTTTGATTTCGGCTGTCCCCAAAACAGTCACGTGGGCTCTCCCTTCGGAAACGGTGATGCGCGAGTCACGCGGCCTTTGCCTGACCGCCAAGGTTTTCACTTATGACTGACCTCCTGGTAACAGCAAGGTTTTGGAAACCAGATCATTCTTTGCCGTGGTCGCTCCAAGTTCACGGACTCGTAGCTTGTGTGGGGGAGTATATAAGAAAGTGTGAAGAGAAGGAAAGAGTATGGCTGATCGTAGGACATATTCGCTCGCCAGTTAAAGACATTAGATCTTATCTATTTTTATTTAATTATTTATTTTTCTTTTATATCTAACTGAGACTTTTCTTTGGGAGTACATTTTGGCCTTAGGCCTATATCGTTAATAAAAATCGTGGGTACGTCACAATATATATATATATATATATTTTTCAATGAATAGGGTCAACAAGGATGATTTAATCAATCTTTTATTGAGTTTCTCCAGCATTCTAAGATTTTTTCATTTTCCAGGTTAAAGAATATGAAAATTATCCATAGTTTGTATTGTTCCAAGCACTTTCAGCTAGTGATTTAGCCATTCTCGATGATATTAGGTTTTACCATTCTTGTTGAAGAATAAAAACTATGGACAATTTTTATATTCTTTAACCCCAGAAAAAGTGAAAAAATGTTAGAATACTGGAAAACTCAATAAAAGATTGATTAAATCATCCTTGTTGGCCGTATTCAATGAAAAATGTTTAAAAGAAAGGTTGCTATCAATATATATATATAAGGTATTGTTGGAATAATATTCCTTGTCTAAAGAAACACTATTTTTAACAAAGTGCTCAATACAAAAGTAGAGCTAATAATAAGAACTATCACATCACTTGACAAGACACAAAAGTGTTGAAACAAAATGGCTACTTTTGTAGTGATATTTTAACATATCCATGTTATAATTCATGAATAAATAATATATATATATATATATATATATATGCAGACAAGGTATTATCATTAAGTTTTTTATATAATTTTTCATGTGTTCTTATGAATTTTTTTACTTTTCAGAACTCAAGTTATGTACAAATTATCCAAATATTTTGTCTTTCGGCTATAAGTTTAGCCATTATTAAGGGTGAATTTTATTTTACATGTAACTGAATATGTGTAGAGTCATGTGTGTATTATATTATGAACAACGATAAGCACATTTTCTTTTTTATTAATAATGCTTCCATTATTTTTCATATTTTTTGCATGTGGATAATACTATTATGTGTGTATTGTCAACAAGTATGTCACAGATAGGGCCTGATAGATATCCATGTGTGTTTTAATGGATCGCTTTGTGATGGTGTCCAAAAGGTGCAATGTCAGTCCTCTCATCACTATATAACTGGACACCGATGTCAACACTGAGAGGTAAGAGTCTGTTTCATGTTTGATCACAGTCTTCATATTTGAAGATTGCATTCAAGTATCAAACAGACTGTCACCAGAGAATAAAAACTGTTTAAATACATTGGCAATCATTGATGATTAATTTGACTCATTCAGTCACCAAAGTTAAGCAGTCTTGAGCTTTGTCAGTACATAGATTTAGAACTGCTTGGGAAGACTGTGAGCAACCTCCAACAACTTGTTTTCACTTTAAATGAACCACAAGGGGTTGATAAGCCATAAAATACAAATCAATCAATCAATCAATTCTATTTAAAATTTTAAAATTCACTTATGTTTTTATTCTTCATATTGTTTCTTTTTATTTTCTACATCCTTGTGCAAATTAATTGAAACAATTGCTTTTGCTTCCTTTCTTTCACCATACAGTCAGTTTTAGGTCCACTGGAGTGACAGGGTGTAATCGATTTCTATTTTTTCTTCAGATTAGGTCATTTACAGCGGTATGCAGTAATATGAATCTATTTTCAGGATGTATGATGAAATCTGATGAAATCTGTTTGTCCTTGAAAAATAATGCGTTATCCTTGGTTACAACAGATTTTTAAGGCTTATGGCCTATCACACTGAATACACCGGTTCTCACTCGATCATCGAAGTTAAGCAACATTGAGCCTGGTAAGTACTTAAATGGGTGACCGCTTGGGAATACCAGGTGCTGTAAGTGTATAGTGATGGATGTGTGTTGTGGTGCAGTGAATATCAGCTCAGAAAGAGAAATCGGTGAGCCAAGTTCAAATTCCAGTTGAATACCCTGCATTCACTTAAGCACTGGTACCCTTGGGAAAGGTATTAATCCGTCCCTTTCCTCCAGTTATGGGTTAAATAACAAGGGTAGGACTTGGGGACCCTGCTCTTAAAAGCAAATCCCAATGAATCTTGATACTCGAAAAGAAAAATATTGTAAAAATAAAATAACCTTACCCAAAAAGTCATTGGTTATGACCTTAAATGATCCCATAAGGATCGATAGGTTGTTAAACCTCGAAACTAACAAACAAAAAAACAGATTTTTATCGCACTCAGACATTTGTGTACTGCAGCCATTGTCTGCGATGGACATTACTCCAAGGAAACGTAAATAGATTATAATGCTGCATGAACACACTGGCAAGCCTTACTGAGAAATCACAGATATTGTTGTGTTATCAAGGCAAAGAAATAAATTGGATCCATCAGTTCAAAACCTATAACAAAATTTGATCAGAAAAGAAAAACAACGCTAAGGGACGACATATGTGATCAGAGAAAGTGTGAAAGATCCTAGGAAGACAGTTTTTTTGTTTCAATTAAATTGCACAAAGGGTGTATGTTCCCTTTTCATGCTTTTGATTGTCTGAAATTTCTCATTTTCATCAAGAAATCATATTTTTTATAATTAATGTTCGAATTAATAGTCATTAAATTTTTCCAAACCATCAGTTAGCCTTGACAAAATATCAAAAGCTTTGCTAACAAAAAAAAATCACAACTTATGTTTCCCACAAAATATTTTTCAGAATGAAATGAAATCATAAATAACAATTAAACAAAAACACTACCATTTAAATATTTGCAGATGTGATTTGTAAATGGCAGGGGGTCATTTATGAATAACCTTATATCAATCAGTTTCAAGGAGAATGAAATAACTTATGGGAAAATGTATCCCCTCTTTCTATTCTCACCTGTTTCTATTTTCTCTCTCTCTCTCTCTCTCTCTCTCTCTCTCTCTCTCTCTCTCCTTCTACCCCCAACATTTACTTTACATTCTTTACTTTGATTGTCTCTCTTTCTGCTTATTTTACTTCCTCCATTATTCTCTTTTCCTTTCAACTTTTAATCATTCTTTTTATCACTCTTTTTCTCTTATATTCTTTTACTGCTCTTTTTTTTCTCACTATAACCACTTTTATTCTCTTTCATTCAGCCAATCTTTTCCTCTTCTTAGATTTACGCCCCCTCCATTCCGTTTTTCTTTCTTTCTCTTTTTTGATTCTTTGATTCTTTTTTTCTTTTTTCCTTCTTTATCTTTTTATTCCTTCTTTCTTTCTCTCGTTTTTATCTCTTTTCTTTCTTTCTTTCTTAGTTTTTCCTCATAGTCTCTATTTGTATTTTCTGTAATAGTTAACAAAATTAAAATTTCATTTTTTTTTTTTCCTGTTTGAGTTTTCTGATGTGTCATAATGTTTAATGAATAAATAAAGTTGTGTAGTTCAATGACTACAAAACACCCTTGGAATTTTCCCTATTGCATCAATAAATATTTGAGCTTAATAACATTATCAAAATATTGCAATAATGATCATAAGTATGAATGTAGGCCATTATTGAAAGAAGTAAGTGGGTACAAATGAATAGATTTAAAATTGAAAAAAGATTTCCATTTCACTGAAAGCAGATGTTAAACAAAGAAAAGTGTTCGTGCTCTTTTATTATTCTTTCTTTTTCATTCATTTCCAAAAACAAAACAGCACATTGGATACATCTTTTTTTCCTTTCATCTTTGCAATCAAATAAAAATGGTCTGTTACTTATCTGAGGTAATGGCAGGGTATCATGTACACACACTTAGTAAGGAACAAGCAGAATGAGCAACAATATCATGAATAAGTTAAAGTATGGAACTTTTCTGAGAGTTAATAATGTTCACATTCCATAGATGAAATGTCAATTATTATTAACTAGTTTGATAACTGTTGCTTCAGTGACAGAAAAAGAAAGATAATGACTGGATTACGGGTGTAGTATTGAATTGTTATTATGTAATCCTTATTGGTATGGTAGAACCCTAGAAGTTATGTCAGGATTCATCATCGGAGGCCACAATTTAAACAATATAAGGTACACAGATGATACAGTGCTGATAGCAGACACAGAAAGGAAACTACAAAACCTCCTACAGAATGTAGCTGAAGAGAGTGACAAGAAAGGACTGCAAATAATCTGCAAGAAAAACAAATACATGGTCACCAGCAAAAAAGGCAGCTCAAAATGCCAATTACAGGTGAGGGACTCTAAAATCAAGCAGGTACAAAAACTTAAATACCTAACAGAAGACAGAAAGTGTGACACTGAGATCTGAAGTCAAATTGGCATGGCAAAAGAAGCATTCCAGAAGTTGAATAAAGTATTAACAAACAGGACAATTTTGCTAGAAGCAAAATGGAGAGTACTGGATTTCTATGTGATATCGGTTCTTTAATATGGCAGTGAATGCTGGACAATATCATCGAAGATGAAGAAAAAATTTGAAGCAGCTGAAATGTGGTTCTACAGAAGGATGCTGCGGATATCATGGATCAAGCATGTGAGCAATGATGAGATTTTGGAAATGATGGAAATGAAAAGGAAATTAATACTGAGCATCAGGAAGAGACAGCTGAAGTTCCTGGGACATGCAATGAGGAAGAAGGGCTTAGAGAACCTGATACTAACAGGCCAGATAGAGGAAAAAAGTGACAGAGGAAAGCAGTGGATAACATATTTGAAGGACCTGATCAGGTGGATGACGGAACGAGGGTTCCATGGTGTAACAGGAGAAAGTGTGCTGAGAGCCGCCAGGGATAGGGAGATGTGGAAAGCCATGATCGCCTACGTCCTGAAAAGGCATGGCACATAAAAAAAGATGACAGGATAATTTCGTCAAGTACAGGAATTACCCTGCTGCATGTGTGTTTTTGCCCAGCAGCATAAGTTGAATGAACAAAATTCCCATATGCTTGAGTAAGTCTGTTCAAACAGCTTTTATTCTGTTGAAGGTGGGGGATAATAAGAATTTGCAGGGAGGGGCAGCTAACAACGTTCTGAAGTGCAATAACTATTTTTGTTAAGAAATATTTCTTTGTATTGTAGAGTAGTTTTCACACTGAAGGTTATAATCATGCTATCTCAGTTACTAATCGACTTAATGTACCCAAAATGTTAGGAACTTGGTAATCTTCCACTGAAAGTTGACTCTTTAGTATTCAGCTAACTGCTGACTAATTTCACTCGCCTAGTAGTTCTACTGAACTCCAATAGGAGTCTAAAGAACTCCTATGAACTTCCTGTTAACTCTTATTAATATAGGAGGGAGAGTTCATTATCTGAGGAATAGGTGTGTTTCCCCATAACACTTTGCTAGTTCTCTTGGTAGAAACAAGAAATCTAAGCATGAAACTCTTTAAACAGGCCTTGCCCTTGCAGCAAGGGTTTGTATGAAGTTTGATTTGGTGATTGTTTTGAAGAGAGACTTCTCCACTTGTTCCTTTGGGAGGAATGAGAAAGCTAACGTAAAGCTGCCAAGATAGATCTTGTCTTCTGTAGCAAGGGTTGTGTGTAGTTTCCTTTGGTCAGTGTTTTGAAGGAAACCTTTTCTGCCAGTTCCTTCAGGAGGAATGAAAAATCCAATGTCAAGCCATCAAGACAAACCTCATTTTCTGCAGCAAGGGTTGCAGGTAGACCTTTGGTAGGAGTCTTGAATGGAAAGCCACTGAAAATGAGAAATGACAAAGAGATTGAATAGGGCTCGGTCAAGGCTCTCATAATCTCATGAACATCCAGTTGTATCCTGCTCATTATTTCTGATGCTGTTGAATAAAACAAATTAAGAAAGCTCCCATGTGCCACAATTGCCAACAAATAACATACTTTTTATATCCGTTCTGGATTAATGATCCTAGGAAATCAGGTGAGTAGCTATAATTTTTAATGAATTTCTAAGATGAACCATTATATTGTTATTCTACTAGATTCTTTGATCCGTTTGTTAGTCATCATGCACGTGATGCCCTAGCTATACAGTTTAATTAACGGACTATTCCATTTTGATCTAGAAATAAGAAAGAAAAGATATATCATAGTGCAGAAGGAAAGAAAGAAATGTTTTGTCTATACCCCATAAATAATAGACTATTCTCTTTTGATCACAATTTAAGCACAAACAAAAAATAGTCTAAAATTGCCCCACCAAACACATTTTAGACTAAAATGTGTTTGGTAGGGCACATTAAACCTATACATAAAATATATATACTTTTCATAAAAAATGTATATGTTAACCTTTATCACTCTGTCTGTAACTTCATAGGCTGTACAAAAAGTTTATCCTGCCATTGAAGGTGACTTTGATTCTAAATAATAGTGAGCCTGAATTTCATAGTTGTGTTCTCATATCCTGCTATGGCAACAGAAATCAATTTTGAGGGAAATTATCAATAAGGATATTGCAATTGAGAGGTCTTGAAAAAGAATACAATGGGAAGTGCTAACGGTTAAATATATATATATATATATATATATATATATATATATATACAATATACTAAAACAAAAATGAGCCAACACCGACCGCAGTTTCACACAATGGATCGTCAGGATCATTAGTTTTAGATTTAGTATATTGTATTTTTGCTCAACTTTCGTTTAGAGCACTTTTTGTTAAGGTTTTTGTCTTGGGTTTTTTTTTCTTTTCAAACAAGCTCTTGACGCATTGTTCTTGTCCTTGGTTTGTTTCTTTTTTTTCTTCCCCTTTTTTAACCTATGAGGTAGTCCTCGTTGGGTTATTGACAATTTAATTTATTTACTGATAGGTTAGCATTGGTCTTTCGAACATTAGTCTTTAATAATTAGTGCTGCTTCATGGTAATTACATATATATATATATATATATATATAATAGTTGTAGAAACTAATGGATATATATTCCAGATTTTGGTAATTATTGCTTTTTATAAAGTGTTCAATACAGAAGTAGAGCTTTTACAGAGATATAGTCATTATTAGTATTATAATAATAACATACAAATCTGTTATTATTATATCACTAATATATTATATTAATATTACATTATATTAATATTAGGGTGATAATATTATATAATACTATATTATATTATACTAATATAAGTGTCATAATAACAACATACAAATATATTGTTATTATTATAATACTAATAATAACTATATTTCTGCATAATGTTTTTTATATAAAATGAACACATTAAATGCAAACATAAAATACTAGCAGTATAGCCCAGTGTTGCTCGGGTGTAATGAAAGCTTTAAAACTAATCCATGGTCCTGCAACTCAGACTCTTTGACACGAAAGACAAAAAAGAAATAGTTGTTTCCAGTTAAAGAGAAACCGTAGACTGAAAGAAAAATGAATGGATGTAAGTCAAATTTTGATTTCCTGCTATCGATATCAAATAAGTTTTTTTCATCATAAACTGAATTTTGAAGGTTAAATAAATCCTCTGATTAAATGGTAACATGGCTGAGACTAAGAACTACAATTATATCTACTTAGAGCTGAACCCGAAGCAAAAACTAAAAGGGCTGAAAAAAATAGAGACATACAAGCAGATAAACAGACACACACACAAACATCTTCCCTTTTATATATATATATATATATATATATATATATATATATATATATATATTATCGATTTTCTGCACTCTTGTAAGAACTGCAACCTTGAAACTTTTGAATATTGTTTCTTATGTCTCTGTCTATGAGTGTATCAAATTTGATTAAAATCAGACCACTCCTTCTATAACCCGATTTTTTCGATTTTCAATATTTATTGGGGGTACCTCAACACAAAACCTAGCTAAGAACACTCACAAACGCTTATAGTACAACTGTGTAAATTTTCAAGAAAATCGGTTCTGCCGTTTCAGAGTCTATAGGTAACGGACACACACAGACACAGTCAAAGTTCCATTTATAAAAAAAAGTTTAGATATACTTTTTCATATAAAATCGATACATTATATACATACATAAAATATATGCTTTTTTAGCAAATGATTTACCCCCCCCCCCCAATTGGCTCATCTGATTATTCTCTTATCAGTGTCCAGATTGATTTGAAACCAATCATATCCCCTGATATACCATTCCATAGAATGGTTTTTCACTATGAGAAGACAGGCTAGGACAGCTTACAGTCCTATATCATGGAAGCTTTTTTGCCAACTTTCTTCATCTATGCTGCCTCCAAAAACAGATCCTTTCTGGAATGAATTGTTTTATACCCAGCAAAAAATTTCAATAAAAACCAAACAGTCAACCCTGGTTCACTCCTGAATGTACTGCAGCCATAGTTCACTGAAACAGTGTAGTCTGGCTCTTACTTCTTTCAGAACCACCCACCCCAATAACTGTAATATAGTTCTGGTAAAAGCAAAATGTGCACGCTATCCAGGCCAATGTTGAAAAAAAAAACTGGAGCTTTCAAATTCTGGAAGACCACTAACCAAATTATGAACAAAGGCAAAGTGGCTGTGTTCACTATTATAAATAACCCCGATATTTGCCTCAAACTCAACGTTAGATGACAAAGTCCATCCCTTCCCAAGCTTCTTATGTCTAACTAAGTACAATCTCAGAAATATACTCATATTCAGTAGAAGAAGTCTCTAGACCCCAATTTATCTCTGATTCTAGAAGAATTATTTAACTGCTTGATGGTGGAGAAATCTTTCCCAAGCATGTGGAAGGTGGTGAGCATATATTTATTCTTCAAGAATACGGCCAACCGATCATCCTTCTCCTAGTACAGATCTATTAGTCTCCTTAGCATCAACAGTAAATCTTTTCAGGCTATTATCAACAAGAAGGTCATCATACACCTGGATAGGAACAACCTCTTGTCTGATGAGCAGTATAGGTTTTGATCAGCCTTATCCACTACTGACATCCTAACTACCATTGCACACACAACTAATGATGGCACGCATACCACAAGGACCGTAGATTTAGATATCTTGAAGACCTTCAACAAGGCATGGCACAATGGTTTACTACACAATCTCTCCAGCTATGGAATCACTGGAAGATTTTTTCTCTATTATAAAATCCTTCCTAACAGATAGGACCCCTGAATGTAGTTATTAATGGTTAATCATCTGAGGCCTTGGCAATCAACGCAGATGTCCCAATCAAGGCTATAGAACCCAATCCATCCTGTTATAGCTGGAAGGAAAAGAGATAGATTAATACCTTTCCCAAGGATATTTGCACATAAGGGAATACAACAAATTCAACTGGAATTTGAACCAGGCTCTCCAAGTTCTTGTTCTGAGCCAATATCCACTGCACCACAATGTACCTAAGAATATACTCTGATCATTCATAAACATCTCTGTCAATGATACGATATATGCGTGCACCTCAAAAACTCTTGACTATCAGATTTTGGCAGGTGAACTATCTTCCGATCTAACACTAACTTCCTGGTGGGGAAATAAACTGGATGATTACATTCAATGCCTCAAAAACCAAACTGGTTACATGCCATCACCGCCAATCAGACCTCAAACTACTACCTGTCATAATGAATGGGTGTCTCCTCAAGGAGGCCCCATACTTTGAGTGGATATTGAGCCTCAAACTCACACTTGACCTCAAGTTGAATTCTTAAAAGTGATCCATTGCTAAAGATGCTGGTAAAATGATCAGCTCCTTATTCTGTTCCAGTAGCTACCTGACTTCTCAGGTTATCCTCTATTAGATCAGACCAAAAATGGAATACCATTGCCAAATCTAGGCAGGAACAGCCCAGATCTCATTTTCCAATCTCAATAAAGTTCAACAGTATCTCCGAGTCTTTGATAGAGAAAAATTATTTTTCCACACTGTCTGACCTTCAGTGCTAGGATCCGCCATGACACTTACATAGTAGCAAACCACTCACACTCTCTGTATTCCATTAGCAAGAAGTAAGTTCAACTCAAGTAGCTTCTTTCCATGAATCACAGCCCTATGGAACAGACTCCCAAGAGAATGTTTTCTCAATCACTAAAATCTTGACCTGTTCAAGTATATAGTCAATCATTATCTTCCCCTCTTACCCATATAAACTACCCCTTAACATAACCCTCTACATTAAATGACCCCTGGGCTTTGCACAGAGTGAACCATTGTGTAAAAAGAAAATAAAACGAATACAGTATTTACATTATTTGGACTATTGTCTTCATCTTTGTTGCCATTTGTACGACGTTTCTTTAAGGACACATAGCCCAGTGGATATAGACGTTGGTTAGTTTCTGTGACTTGACTCAGAGTTGTGAGTTCAATACCAGGCTACAACAGTGGTGAACAAGAAACTTACAGGGTTAGAGGGAGATAACTCATGACTTCCAAAAGAGACATTACTATGCAAGGAATGAATATCATATACCCCAGTGATTGTAATAAAGGGTTCGGTCCGAAATTCCTAGCATCTGAAGAAGGCCGGAGTGTACAACAACTGAAACGTCGTACAAATGGCAACAAAGATGAAAACAATAGTCTGAATAATGTAAATACTGTAAATACTACCTCATCTCAAAAATATAGACAAATACTAAAAGGAATGCATTTAAAAAAAATCGTATAATATACACTTTTTCATATAAAATGAACAACTTAACATATACATAACATTTTTTTTATAACTGTTTTATCCCAAGCAAGGCAGTACTGCCACTGGGGCACAGGGGGCTACATGAGAAGAGAATGAAAAGAATGAGGAACAAATGTTGGGAAAAGGATAAAAGAAAATGGAAATTAAGGAGATAAAAAATAGCAATTGATACTGCACTTAAACTCTTGGAGATTACAGCTATAGAGAAGTAAATTATAAACTGAACGTATTAAACACATACATCATTTTTTTGTACAAATTGAATATATTAAGCATGGGCATAATATATTTTTGGCATAAATTGAACATTAAACAACATATTTTTTGTATAAATGAAACACATTAAACATATATATAACTTCTTTTTTTGCCTAAAATGTACATGTTAAACACAAACATAAAATATATGCTTAGTTATAAAAACTGAGTATGAGCACATTAAACACAGACAAAATATTTTTTGTTATATACAAAAGCAGAATATCATGTTATAAACATATGTGGCATATATGATTTCAACAAAATTAAATCCAATATTCTTATATAAGTATTTCTTTGATGAAATTCAACAAAATGCCATTATCAAATGCTGCAAAATTTTAACATATCAAATTCAACAGACGCCAAGATAAAAATAAAGAAATATACAAAGATTACATTTTTATTAAAATTTTTTTAAAGCAAAGCCATTTTTCACTAAATCCAACAATTAAAAAAACATCATACACTAACTTCAACCATTTGACTCTGTTCTCTTGTCTCGAATGCCAATCCTTACATCACATGAACAAATCAAATATCTGTAAAATGGATGTAGAACAAAAAGAATGAGTAAATCTGTGTCACTGTTTCATGTCCATGACATACATCCACATTACCCTCCTCCTACTCTTGACTTTCCTTTTCAATAAGGAAATTAAAATGACCACCCACACATAATACCACATCTTGTCATGTCTTCCTTTGGTCAGTCTTTGACCATTTTGTCAGCTTCTAACCACTTCCTCTCTTATTACACACTCAAAGAATACTTCTTGACATTATGAATTGTGCAATGTAGGAGGATTGATGGCTTCATCTTAAAGTATTCCTTATTTGGCTTCCTTCTCCTTCCAATGTATTCAAGATAAAAATATCTTTTGCAAAGCTAAAAGAAAGTGAGAAAAATAGATAGCGCTGTACAATAGTCATTGTAACCAGAAATAATCATTCTTCCAATTTAAAGAAGTATTTTAACCAAGGAGAGAAAATGTGGCACCAAAATAGATAGCACTGTACAATAGTCATTGTAACCAGAAATAATCATTCTTCCAATTTAAAGAAGTATTTTAACCAAGGAGAAGAAAATGTAGCACCAAAATAGATAGCTGTACAATAGTCATTGTAACCAGAAATAATCATTCTTCCAATTTAAAGAAGTATTTTAGCTTGAGGAGAAAATGTGGCACCAGAAATAGATAGCTGTACAATAGTCATTGTAACCAGAAATAATCATTCTTCCAATTTAAAAGTATTTTAACCAAGGAGAGAAAATGTGGCACAAAATAGATAGCTGTACAATAGTCATTGTAACCAGAAATAATCATTCTTCCAATTAAAAGAAGTATTTTTAACAAGGAGAAAAATGTGGCACCAAAATAGATAGCGCTGTACAATAGTCATTGTAACAGAAATAATCATTCTTCCAATTTAAAAGTATTTTAGCCGAGGAAAAATGTGTACAAAATAGATGAAAGCTGTACAATAGTCATTTAGCAACAAAAAATAATCATTCTTCCAATTTAAAAGTATTTTAACCGAGGAGAGAAAATGTGGCACCAAAATAGATAGCTGTACAATAGTCGCTTGTAACCAGAAATAATCATTCTTCCAATTTAAAAGTATTTTAACCAAGGAGAGAAAATGTGGCACAAAATAGATAGCTGCTTTAAATAGTCATTGTAACCAGAAATAATCATTTCTTCCAATTTAAAGAAGTATTTTGAGGGAGAGAAAATGTGGCACCAAAATAGATAGCTGTACAATAGTCATTGTAACCAAGAAATAATCATTCTTCCAATTTAAAGTATTTTAACCAGGAGAAAAATGTAGCACCAAAATAGATAGCTGTACAATAGTCATTGTAACCAGAAATAATCATTCTTCCAATTTAAGAGAGTATTTTTAGCAAGGAGAAAATGTGTGGCACCAAAATAGATAGCTGTACAATAGTCATTGCTGTAGAAATAATCATTCTTCCAATTTAAAGTATTTTAACCAAGGAGAAAAGAAAATGTGGCACCAAAATAGATAGCTGTACAATAGTCATTTGTAACGAAATAATCATTCTTCCAATTTAAAGTATTTTAACCGAGGAGAAAATGTGGCACCAAAATAGATAGCTGTACAATAGTCATTGTAACCAGAAATAATCATTCTTCCAATTTAAAGAAGTATTTTAACAGGAGAGAAAATGTGGCACCAAAGTAGATAGCGCTGTACAATAGTCATTGTAACCAGAAATAATCATTCTTCCAATTTAAAAGAGAAATTATTTTAACGAGGAGAAAATGTGGCACCAAAATGAATAAGCGCTGTACAACAATCATTATAACCAGGGAAATAATCATTCTTTTAATTTAAAAAGTATTTTAACCGAGGAGAGAAAATGTGTACAAAATAGATAGCGCTGTACAATAGTCATCGTAACCAGAAATAATCATTCTTCCAATTTAAAGAAGTATTTTAACCGAGGAGAAAAATGTGGCACCAAAATGAATATAGCTGTACAATAGTCATTGTAACGAGAAATAATCATTCTTCCAATTTTAAAAGTATTACAACAGGAGAAAAATGTGGCACAAAATAGATGGCTACTGTACAATAGTCATTGTAACCAGAAATAATCATTCTTCCAATTTAAAGAAGTATTTTAACTCAGGAGAGAAAATGTGTACCAAAATAGATAGCGCTGTACAATAGTCATTTCATAACCAAATAATCATTCTTCCAATTTAAAGAAGTATTTTAACTTGAGGAGGAGAGAAAATGTGGCACCAAAATAGATAGCGCTGTACAGGTCATTGTAACCAGAAATAATCATTCTTCCAATTTAAAAGTATTTTAGCCGAGGGAGAAAATGTGGCACCAAAAAATAGATAGCGCTGTACAATAATCCTTTATGAATAATCATTACCAATTTAAAGAAGTATTTTAACCAAGGAAAGAGAAATGTGGCACCAAAATAGATAGCGCTGTACAATAGTCATTATGACTTGAGAAATAATCATTCCAACAATTTAAAGAAATATTTTAATATGAGAGAAAATGTTTGGCACCAAAATAGATAACTGTACAATAGTCATTGTAACCAGAAATAATCATTACTTCCAATTTAAGAAGTATTTTAACCGAGAGAGAAAATAACTGCAACAAATCTGAAGGCATATTTGAATAGTAAAAGATGCCTTCCAAAATTTAAAGAAAGTATCAAGAAATAGGAAAATTTTCATTAAAAACATGGATAAGAGTGCTGAGATATTACATGACATCAGCCAGCCAATATATTTTTAATCATTTCATCCCAAGCAAGACAGTAATGCCACTGATACACAGGGGGCTATATAAGAGAAAAAGATTAGACAGGAAGAGAGTAAAGAGAAAGACAAACTAGTTACAGGATGTGTCAGAGAAGGGAGCAAGAGAAGGATAGGAATACAGGTGTGATGAGAGTTGCAAAGGTAGAGAGAAAGGAAAAGATATTCAGGGTGATGTAGAAACTAAAGTCACCTGGTTAAGAGATGGGTATTGACATTGCATTTAAATTCCTGAAGGTTGTAGCTGTCAGGAAAGCGAGAGTATGTAAGAGAGTTCCACAGGCGGGAAGTGTGAGAAAAGAAGCTGATGAAGTAGAAGTGTCGACTGCATTTGGTTGATCTAACTGTGAATGGGTGGGACCCAGTTGCCAATCTGGTTGCACAAATAAACTTATGTGGCAAGGGCACTAGTGACTTAAGTTTGTCGAAGCAGAAGCCATGAAAATATTTATAGAACAGACAGAGTGAAGCCACATCCTCCAAGTTGAGCCTCCAAGTTGGTACCTATCACATCACTGATTCTCCTTTGGGGCCTGTCGAGAACACTGAGATGAACAGTGGGAGTGCCTGACCATATATGGCAGCAGTATTCCATGCACGGATGGATGGTTGATTTGTATATGTTCAAGATGGATTCAGGCAGAAAAAACATCCAATACAGTAATCCAATTTTCTTAGCAGTGGATTTAGCTATTGACTCAATGTAATGGTTCCACTTGAGATCAGAAGATAAGATAAGGCTGCAAGGCACAGTGTATTGCTCTCAGGGAGACTTGCTTAGTCTCTGCTTATGGGAGTCATGAGGGGTTGCCTGTGATGACTGACCGACAGCAGCTTATGCCTTCCAAAATTTAAAGAAAGTATCAAGAAACAAGAAAATTTTCATTAAAAACATAGATAAGAGTGCTGAGATATTACATGACATCAGCCATCCAATATATTTTTCTCCCAAGCAAGGCGGGACCACCACAAGTGTGCAGGGGGCTACAGTGAGAGAAAAAACTGGGTACAGAGAGTATTAAAGAAATAATAAAAGATGAATGGGATTCAAGAAGATAGAAGATGGTAATTGATGTTGAATTTAAATTTTTGGAGATTGTAGCACTGAGGGAAGCAAATAAACAGAAGGGAGTTCCACAGACAGGAAGTGCAAGAAAATAAACTGTTAGAGTATAAGTGGCAGTTACAGTTAACTATTTCAACAATAAAAGAGTGGCACCTATATGCAAATCTAGTAGTGTGCTTAAATTAACGTGGACAGGGCACTAGGCAAAAAAGCTCATCAGAACAGTTGCCATGAAAATATTTATAGACAAGACAAAGGGAACTCACGTCATGTCAGTGAGAAAGTGACTGAAGTTGAGATGCCAGATCAGGATCAATTTCATTGCAGATCCTTCTTTGGATTTTGTCGAGAAGCTTTAGATAAATAGCAGGAGCACCCAACTAGATATGGCAACAGTATTCAATGCATAGACGAATGGTAGATTTATAAATGTGCAAGATGGTTTCTGATGAGTAAAACTTTCTGGTGCGGCACAGAGTTCCAAACTTCCTAGCATTAGAAGTTATAGATCCAATATATTAATTCCATTTCAAGTTGGTTTAAAAACTAAGGCCAAAGAGGCACTGTCTTGCTCTCAAAAAGACTTTCATCAGCCATGCTGCTGACTAGCAAGAAGGTTTATGGCAGTAAATGTTGGTTAATGTCCTCATTTAAATGACAGGAATATGATTTTACTGATTTTATTGACTGAATATGTGAATAATGTGAACATTTCTAGAATTACTAAGAATGCTAAGAATTCTATGCACTGAACATGTGACTAATAAAGAAATTTTAAGGAACACTAAGAATACCATGGATGGAACATGTGACAAATAAGGAAATTTTAAAGAATATTAAGAATGCTATGGACTGAACATGTGACTAATAAAGAAGTTTTAAAAAATACTAAGAAAGCTAAGTTTACTATGGACTGAACATTTGAGTGATGGGTAAATTTTAAGAAATACTAAGAATGCTAAAAATATTACGCACTGAATATGTGAGTAATGAGGAAATTTCAAGTAATACAAAGAATGCTAAGGATAGCATGCATTAAACATGTGACAAATGAGGAAATTTTAAGGAATACTAAGAATGCTATAGACTGAACATGTGATAATCAGGAAATTTTCAGTAATGCTAAAAATACTAAGACTACCATGGACTGAACATGTGACTAATGAATTTGTTTTCAGAAATGCTAAGAATGCTAAAACTACCATCGACTGAACATGTAACTAATGAATTCGTTTTCAGGAATACTAAAAATGCTAAAAATATTTTGGACTGAACATGTAACTAATGAAGAAATTTTAAGGAATACTATGGGCTGAACATGCAATAATCAGAAAATTTTAAGGAAGATAAGAACTCTAAGAATACAATAGATTCAACATGTGACTAATGAAGAAATTTTAAGGAATACTAAGAATACTATGGACCGAACATGTGTGTAATGAGGAAATTTTAGGGAATACAAACAATGCTAAGACTACTTTGGATAAAACATGTGAATAATGAAAAAATTTAAGGAATATTAAGAATACTTACAATACTATAGACTGAACATGTGACTAATGAGGAAATTTTTAAGAATACTAAGAATGCTAACAATAATAAGGCTTGAACATGAGAGAAATGAGGAAATTTTATAGATTACTAGGAATGCAAAAACAGCTATTGACTGAACATGTGATAATGACAAAATTTTAAGGAATACTAAGAATGCTAACGTTACTATGGACTGAACACATGACTGTTGAGAACATTTTAAGTAATACGATGAATGCAAAGAATACTATGAAATGAATTTATGACTAATGAAGAAATTTTAAGGAATATTAAGAATACTATGGATAGAACATGTGACTAAGGAGGAAATTTTAAGGAATATGAAGATTGCTGAGAATACTATAGACTAATCATGTGACTAATGAGGAAATTTAAGGAATACTAAGAATATTGTGCACTGAACATGTGATTTAGAAGGAAATTTTATAGAATATTATTAATACCATAGACAGAACATGTAAATAAGGACTACATTTTAAGGAATACTGAAAATGCTAAAAATACTATGGGCTGAATATGTGACTAATAAAGAAATTTCAAGGAGTACTAAGATTGCTAAGATGAGTATAAACTGAATATTTGACTAATGGGTACATTTTAAGAAATATTAAGAATACAAAAACTGCTATGGACTTGAACATGTGATAATGAGTAAATTTTAAGAAACACTAAGAATACTATGGCTACTATGGACAATGTAATGAAAAAGTTTCAAGAAATACTAAGAATTCAAAGATTACTATAGACTGAATACATGCCTAATGAATAAATTTTAATACTAAAATTGAAAAGCATACTATAGGCTGAACATGTGACTCATGGGTAAATTTTAATGAAATACTAAGAATGCTATGGACTGAACAAGTGACTGATGAAGAAGTTTTACGGAATACTAAGAATGCTATGGACCGAACATGTGATATTGAGGAAATTTTAAGGAATACTAAGTATGCTAAAATTACAATGAACCGAACATGTGACTAATGAAGAAATTTTAAGGAATACTATGGACTGAACATTTGACTAATGGGTAAATTTTCAGGAATACCAAGAATGCTAAAAATACTCTGGACTGAACATGACTAATGAGAAAAATTTCATGAATACTAAAAATAGTAAACATTGAACATGTGACAAATGAGGCAATTTTAAGAGATGCTATAAATGTAAAGAATGACATAAATTGAATATGCAATAGTCTTAAGGAATACGGAGAATGCTAAGGTTTCTATGGATTGAACATGTTACTAATGAAGAAATTTTCAGGAATACTAAGAATGCAGAGAATAGCAAGGACTGAACATGTGATAGTGATGAAATTTTAAGAAAGCTAAGAATTCTAAGAATTTATCCTGACTAGTTGTATGTTTCATGTACAATGCAATCTTCAGGTGGTGAGTTAAGACTGACTATTATATAATTTAAATTGTGTTAGATATATCTAGTTGTTGCAATAATACGGTAGTCAATATTTTACACAGGGATTATTTTTTCCTTTATATATATATATAAAATAAAATAAATTTTCAATATTCAAAATTGTTGAATGAACATTTCAACATGAAATCCCTAAGATTCTTATTTTTATTTCCATTTTGAAATATGTACCATTGCTTGAGGATATGTGAAATATCTCTTTGGGATTTCATGTTGAAATGTTCATTCAACAATTTTGAATATTGAAAATTTGTTTTATTTTATATTAGCTCTGTAATTTTAATTACATTGAACTCTCCTCCTGTATCATTTTTTAATATTAAAATTTAATATTAATTAGGATCAGGTTTTTGGGATTTACCTTCCTACTTTTCCGTTTGGATTAAAGTATTTTAATAAAAATATATATATATATATATATAAATAAGTAAATTAAACCTAGTGGGCCAACAAACCTACCAAGGTTTGTTGGCTCACTAGGTTTAATTTACTTATTCTGCTCTACTTAAGTATTGAGTGCTTTTTTGTTATTAATTACTCGTCTCGGATTTTTTCTTTGGGCTACGTACTGGCTCAGTCCAAATCGGTTTGGCTGATGTTCATGTGCTTAGCTTTTTTTTTTTTTACAACCATTTTTTCCTTCCACGAATATACATGGAGATTTTTTCAAAATGAGTATAGTGATAAGTTTATATATATATATATATATATATATATATATGGGGAAGTGAATAAAATGAAAACTTTTCTATACCATATATGTTTCTTTTTTTAAGGAACTTTATCAAGATAATGTGTATGTGCTTGTTGCAACAGAACTAATAACGGTCTTCTACTAGACAACGATAATTCCAATCATCATCATCATCCATTGTTCATCTCTTTTTTTAAATTTTCCATTGTCATTATGACTGATCTCTTCCATGTCATGTCTTTCCAGTAAATCTCATTTCTTCATCTTCTATGTGGTTTTTCCAATTATGTTTACTATTCACTAAGCATCAATCAATCAATCATCCTTATACTTCAATCCGTTACCCTTTCTTTTTGCTAAGTGTCCCACCCACCTTCATTTTTGTGGTTTAATTGCTCCTATGATATCTTCTATCTTGGTCTGTTTCTTAATCCATATTTACCTGCTTCTCTCTCTGACATTTAATCCTTAGCATTGCTCTTTCTATTAATCTCTGAGCATTTCTAAGTTTATTAATATTAATTTTCTCAGTGATTATCGAATAAGATTCCTTTTTCATTTCTCAGGATGGAACTTACCTTTGCTTTTGAAAAAATATACTTACAATTGTCATTCTGAATTTCTCTAAAAATTACTTAACATTTTACCTCTCTTAATTTCTTTTACCAATTCCAAATCCAACTGCAATAGTCATGAATTTTTGCTCGTTTAGATGAATGGAGTTACTTCCCTTGAAGAAGAAGCATGCATATAAAAAACCAGCTCATGATAGGTTTATTATAACAACTTCTATCAATTTTTCTTATTGTTATTTCAAATTTTGTACTAATTTATTACACTAATGAGCCACTTGATATTAGAATAACTTTTTTAACCAATTCTTAAATTTAACAGCTTTTCTTTTATTTTTTATTTTTGAAACCTCTTCAAATCAGAATTGCTATTAACACATTGATCTCTTTTGCTTAATTGGCAAAAGAGAAACAGGAGTTACTTCCCTTGACACGGAGATAGCGGTATACAGGAAGTTGATTGGTAGAGAGATGCTATTTATTCAGACCAAAAAGTGGACAGTTTTTGCTTTATGATTTGAATCCTCCAAATCTTGTAATTAGGGGGATTCAAATCATGAAAACAGTTTTCACTGTTTTGTGACTTCAGTTTAAAAAGCATCAATCAATGGATTAATATTGTTCATTCTTGCCAATCCTAAAATTAACTTAGATTTGCATATGGATTGAAAAACATTTTAATGTCCAATACAGAGAATTACATTAAAAATTATTTAACAATTGGTAGCAGAACATTACTGTACTATGCTTTACAATTAAAGTAAGTGAAATAATAATTGTGTATTATTTAATTATACTTAAAGATATTTTGACTGAATTGAATGCTTTAAATTTACATCCATTTCATTTCTCTGGTAAATCAATTTGTGTATAAATTTTTGGCATTTGTATAGAAATGAAGCTCTCTAAAAAAATAATTTAAAAAAATTTTTTTAAAATTATTACTATCAATTAAGCACTCAGATCATGAATATAAAAAAATATTGTTATTTTTTTTAATTTTAAGACAGGGTTCAAATTGATATGTAAATTGATCACCCTGATAAAGCCAAAACTTCCCAAGAACTTCCTGTTAACTCTTATTAATATAGGAGGGAGAGTCCATTGTCTGAAGAATAGGTGAGTTTCCCCATAACACCTTGCTAGCCATTTCTGCTTAATATTGTTCTTTAATGATGTAGTGTAGCACATGACAGTACCACCTCTATTATCAATATCTCCATTTTCCAGACTTTGATTATCTTGACATGCAGGACCGAGCCATACTATCCCTGAAACCTTAACCTGCAATCCTAATCAGGGGCCCTAGGCAGTGCTTTTGTGATCCCCATTATCTTATCAACATTTTTTTATCTGTTACAAATTAAGCTAAACACAATTGACTAATAAAGGATGAAAAATTTTTATGGTTTTTGACGTCATTCTGGGGTCTTTGTTGTTTTGGGGGTTTTTTTGCTCTAAATCTATGAATCTGTTTTACTCATGTTAAGTCTTGGAAAATAAAATAAAATCACCATAAAGAATTAAATTTTCCATACTTGATGCTGAATGTGTTAAAATTTTAACAAGAAAAATCTCAAGTTGATGTTAAAAATTGCCGCAAAACATTGTTGATTTATTTAAGATGAAATGATCTATTAAGATACATCTCTAATTTGTATTTAGATACATTGCATTTATTTTCAATTTTCTAGTTGAATTGTTCACCTACACTGCATATGATTCATTATTGTACAGAAGCTGGAATGATCTATTATGACATGTCTCTAATTTGTATTTAGATGCTTTGTATTTATTTCCAATTTTTCTAGTTGAACTGTTCACCTACATTGCATATGATTCATTATTGTACAATATTATTAGGTTAGAATTGAATAAAATGTGGATTTTATATGAAAACTGAGATGCAGTAGATTGGAA
Source organism: Ascarosepion bandense (assembly GCA_037127315.1). NCBI lineage: Eukaryota > Metazoa > Mollusca > Cephalopoda > Sepiida > Sepiidae > Ascarosepion > Ascarosepion bandense. The sequence continues at coordinate 121,931 of JBBBDQ010028426.1, read as the reverse complement.
TTCTTTATATCATAACTTAGTGGGGGCCCATGAGACTCTTGTACTCTGTGCGGATGTGAAATATAGAGAGAAACTAAAATCATCAGAACATTTTTCACTTACCTAAACTCAACACATTTGAATATTTCATCTCAGACAAGCATTTTGAGAATTTAGAAAACCATACTCAACATTCCAAATTCAAAGTTACCCTTACAAATAAATGTACTTTAATCCAGCTTCAAAGGTTAAGGACAGAAAAGTGTGAGGCCAGAGACAGATTTGAAGAGACATTGATATGGAAGCACAAAATAGCTATAAAAATGTTTAAGTTGGTTACACTTTCAACCAGAAGTTGTTCTTACCAATAAATATACTATAATCTAGCTTTAAGAGTTAGTGACAAAAAAACATGGAGTAAGCTGGAAACGGACAACAATTAATACAACAAAAATAAACTTGACAAAATCCTTAATGAAAACATTACTTGCTAACATGAATCACGTTTTTTCTTCATTCTTTTTTGGTAATATAGGTATTTAATCATCCATAATTTTGAATTATCTGAACATATTTATTCAACACCTCTGCCAAGATGTTCGGATGATCTTGATAATGAAAGAAGTCTTGGATTATGAAAATCTTAAGCTTTCTGCCTTGCTTTAAAGTGAAATAAATCTTTTGCTTTCTTTTCAGGTGGTTTATTTCACTGCTACTTTTCCATACATTGTCCTGACAGCCTTCTTGATACGTGGAATAACACTTAAGGGAGCTACTGCTGGTATTTCCTACATGTTCACACCCAAGGTAAGTTTAAAAAAAATAATAATTAAATATGATTGTGTGTGCAAATGATCTTTATTACTAAACCCACCCCCAACTGATTCTGAATTCACTCATTTTAGGAAAGATATCCTCTCTGTTGGATGTGCGTTGTGGTACAGTGGATATCAGCTCGGAACGAGAAACCAGAGAACCGAGTTCAAATTCCAGTTGAATCCATTGTATTCACTTACGCGCAAATACCCTTAGGAAAGGTATTAATTCGTCTCTTCCTTCCAGTTATGGGTTAAATAGCAGGACAGATTGGATTCTATAGCCTTGGTCGGCAACCAGTCTACTGTAGAAAGCAATGGCAACCTACTGCGGGATAATCTTCTGACCAGTCAGTCATGTCTCTTTCAAGACATGATTGCCCAAGCGTGTATCACGTATGGCACTTAACTGACTGATCCTCTCTATTATAATAAAGACTGTGTATTTATTTGTGTGTGTGTGTGTATATATATATATATATATATATATATATATATCCCTCCTGTCATGCTCATGGAGGGAGACAATAGCAAAGTAGTGTCAGTTCAGTTCATTCTCTTTAGTACCAGTTATTAAATCTCTTGCTGCGTGTTTGCTCTTTAACAATACCTTATCATTTCAGTTTTTTGCAATAATTATGTTGAATAGTGATGAACACACATATATATATATATATATATATATATATATATATATATAGTGATGATCATCCACGTATACTGTCTTAATATGTATAGGAAAGAATATTAATAAAAAGTTTTGAATTTAAAAACGTACTTTTTTAAACAGTATTTGTTTATTTTTATTGTATTTTTTATATTTCAGACCGCCCTCAGTCCTGACTTGTTTCTGATGAAGGACCGAGGGCGGTCTGAAATATAAAAAATACAATAAAAATAAACAAATACTGTTTAAAAAAGTACTATATATATATATATATATATATATATATATATATATATATTATAAGGAAGTGAAAGAACAGATAAAAACCTACTGTTTATGCATTTGCTTTTATAAAGCGTGCTCAATACAGAGTAGAGCTTAATATTGTAATTTCATTATTACAATAGTTTATAAAACATTATATCACTACACAAAAATTTTCATGTTTCAGAAAAATATTGTTCTTTTTCAGGTGATATTTTAAAAATAAAAGGTGAAAATGAATTCATGGTTATTCAGAAAATTAAGGAGGGTTGGTTGGAGGAAGTTAATGATTGTAGGTGTGTCAATAATACTGACACACCCACAATCATATTCTTTTATGCTTTAATGTAAGATACTCAATAGTAGGTACATCAATATATATTTTGCCATCATTTTTTATGGCATAGGGCCACTCATTTTAAAATAATCCACTTGGATTGAAATAAATGCTCCTAAGAAAGGGTACTCAAGATGAAAACAGGAACTATGATCTAGAATTGAAATGAAAGCATCATAAAATATTTCAGAATGTGGAATTAGTAAATACTAAACACTTATTACACTTGGTGCATGGATCAGTAATAACAAATGTAGTATTGAAGAAAAGAAAATAGAATAGGCAGAGCTATTAAGGGATAATCTTCTGCCCAGTCATGTCTCTTTCAAGACATGATTGCCCAAAGCATGTATCACGTATGGCACTTGACTGCGTGAACTCCAATGAGACTTTAACGAGCACTCTTATCAGAACTTTCTCAGAATTCTGGATATTCACCCAAGGTCCCCTCACCATTGAGACAAGATATAACACAATGTAGGAAACATGAGTGCATACATCAGGCCAAGGGTGAAAATTTAATCAGCCTGCAACCATGGAATCAGGCAATTTACATTGTTTGTTTTTCTCAGCCAAATCTCCATTCATGGACAGAACCCCAACTGAGACATACTCTGCTTGAAGAAAGAGAGCATGACAACTGCAAGCTCTCTTTCTAAGAATTCTGAGTATTTACCCAAAGTCCCCACCGAGAAGAAAACTCGAACTCGGGAATTAGTGAAACATATATATTAAATGGAAAACAAATACAAGAGTGCTACACGTCAGTCTGACTGCCAAGTATTAGGTCGGGGTGACTCAACCCAGCTCAACTCCACCCCAAGAGGAGTATTCTCCCGTTTTTCATTATAATAGGAAGAGTTCATTATAGTCCAAAAAGGGTAGGTTCCATAATACTTATCAAGGTTAGAAAGTGATGACTGGACAGCTCCAGTCCCAATAATGCAACAACAGTCCATTTTTGGTCTGATCTGACTCTTGTCATGATAAAATATGCCAGGAGTCAGGTACTTTTGGAATTGGTACAAGAAGATACAGTTGTCTATTTCCAACTTGTGAATTGAATTGCTGGTCTTCAAAACAAGCAGACCCCTAACTTGGAGACTGATGCAACACAATCTTCCTATTTCCAACTAATGTTAAGCATCATATATATATATATATATAGATATATATATAGATATAGATATCCTAGTGGTATAAATATCACTTGATCCATTTTTTTTTTTTTTTTTTTTTTTTTTTTTTTTTAACAGGCTCCTTACTGAAAATAAATCCCTACAATAAGCCAACCCACTTTAATGCCTAACTGGACAGCGAATCGGGTAGAAAAAGTATTTGGTTAAGTTCTTTTCAAACATTTTCTTTACTGAGTCTGCATTTTGCTTCAACCAATGAAAGAATACCTCTTACTTCAATTCAAAACAACTTATTGATTTTTTCTTTTATCATTTTTCAAAATTGAAAGAAGTGTGGATTTTTTTTTTATTTTATATATTTCATTTTATTTTTTAGTAAAAATAAACATTGAAATCTTTGAACAACTTTCACTGAATATTGCAAGGATTTTTGTGGCTTCTATTAACTTATACGTATTTTTCATTTTATATATTAGATAAAATTTTGTACTCAGAGCAGCTGAACAAAAATTTTAGCTTTAAAGTTTTGAAATAAGAAATGGATTTCAAAATATGATTGATACATATATATGAACAGACTTAGGTGGGCAGAGAAATAGATAGAAAAAGACATAGATAGATAGATAGATAGATACGAAAAGACCAAGACAGACAGATAGCTAGATACGAAAAGACCAAGACAGACAGATAGATAGATAGATAGATAGATATGAAAAGACCAAGACAGACAGATAGATAGATAGATACGAAAAGACCAAGATAGATAGATAGATAGATAGATACGAAAAGACCAAGATAGATAGATAGATAGATAGATACGAAAAGACCAAGATAGATAGATAGATAGATACGAAAAGACCAAGATAGATAGATAGATAGATACGAAAAGACCAAGATAGATAGATAGATAGATACGAAAAGACCAAGACAGATAGATAGATAGATACGAAAAGACCAAGACAGACAGATAGATAGATACGAAAAGACCAAGACAGACAGACAGATAGATAGATAGATACGAAAAGACCAAGACAGACAGATAGATAGATACGAAAAGACCAAGACAGACAGATAGATGGATAGATATGAAAAGACCAAGACAGACAGACAGATGGATAGATACGAAAAGACCAAGACAGACAGATAGATAGATAGATACGAAAAGACCAAGACAGACAGACAGATAGATAGATAGATACGAAAAGACCAAGACAGACAGACAGATAGATAGATAGATACGAAAAGACCAAGACAGACAGACAGATAGATAGATAGATACGAAAAGACCAAGACAGACAGACAGATAGATAGATAGATAGATACGAAAAGACCAAGACAGACAGACAGATAGATAGATAGATAGATACGAAAAGACCAAGACAGACAGACAGATAGATAGATAGATAGATAGATACGAAAAGACCAAGACAGACAGACAGATAGATAGATAGATAGATACGAAAAGACCAAGACAGACAGACAGATAGATAGACAGATAGATAGATACGAAAAGACCAAGACAGACAGACAGGTAGATAGATAGATAGATAGATAGATACGAAAAGACCAAGACAGACAAACAGACAGATAGATAGATAGATAGATAGATACGAAAAGACCAAGACAGACAGACAGATAGATAGATAGATACGAAAAGACCAAGACAGACAGACAGATAGATAGATAGATACATAGATAGAAAAAGACTGAGGTAGATAGATACGAAAAGACCGAGATAGATAGATAGATAGATAGATAGATAGATAGATAGAACAGACATAGATAGATAGATAGATAGATATGAACAGACATAGATAGATAGATAGATATGAACAGACATAGATAGATAGATAGATATGAACAGACATAGATAGATAGATAGATAGATATGAACAGACATAGATAGATAGATAGATAGATATGAACAGACATAGATAGATAGATAGATATGAACAGACATAGATAGATAGATAGATAGATATGAACAGACATAGATAGATAGATAGATAGATATGAACAGACATAGATAGATAGATAGATATGAACAGACATAGATAGATAGATAGATATGAACAGACATAGATAGATAGATAGATAGATATGAACAGACATAGATAGATAGATAGATAGATATGAACAGACATAGATAGATAGATAGATATGAACAGACATAGATAGATAGATAGATATGAACAGACATAGATAGATAGATAGATATGAACAGACATAGATAGATAGATAGATATGAACAGACATAGATAGATAGATAGATATGAACAGACATAGATAGATAGATAGATATGAACAGACATAGATAGATAGATAGATATGAACAGACATAGATAGATAGATAGATATGAACAGACATAGATAGATAGATAGATAGATAGATATGAATATACTGGGGTATAGAAACAGATAAATATAGAAATTGACTGATATAAAGGTTATTATTATTAACCATTTCCTTATAAAGAATTATTCAGCATTCATTGACTACTACTATTGGTAGCCTATACAACTATTTTGAAATTTCTAAAATCTTTCTCTTAAAATAATTTTTCAGTAGAATAGGTTTCTCAAGTTCAGTAGCTGTTATTTCTCTGTCCAGTTATGATGGGGGTTTTCTACCTAACCTTTGGTTTAAAGTAGTGTGGAATATCAACATCTTGATTATGTCCTTATTATTTTATCTTAGAGTTATATGTATTATCCACTTTATTTGTTGCTGCTGCTGTAGGTCCTCATGTGATATGTTTTAGTACAGTTCTTTTTTATTCTATAGCACGCATCCACAATGTTCAAAGAAATATGGCCTTTACCAAGACCCATAAGCTTCATTCACTAAAAGCCATTTTTGACCATTGATTTTAAAAAAGTGGTTGTATACAGAAGACAGTCTAGATATTTCTGAATGGGTTTGGTGCCTTGCATGACATCAATATGAAACTCTTGATCTGACAAGGCTATTTTTAGCAAGTTGCAGTGTTGGGCAAAACTACCTCCAGCACAGACTATTCTATGTTTCATTTCCTCTTCTCCTATACTAAACTTGTTATCAATAATGATAATAGATATTTGAATTTCTTAGGATTTACTAATATCACATCTTTAGTTTTTGTAACTTTCATTCCAATTCCTGATCACAGATGAATAGAATATGAATTCTTTGTAAGAAATCAGTTTGTAGAAGATCAGGTTTTATTGATGTATTTTTATCAAAGGTTTTTCTCAAGAGTCAAATGTATTGCTGGTAATATTTTTACTATAAAATATCTTTTTTTTACTTTCATAGTGTTTTTATCACAGCTTGGGAGTTAATATTTGCCAATAGCTGAGACTCTAACAGGTGCTCCTGCCTAGGTCAGGGTGGACATGAGAACAACAGCAATTAAGAGGTGGTTCTACACTCCTCAAAACCTCCTGATCAGAGGCATTGCTGCCAGATGTAGCTTATTGTCATACTCAGGATGATCTGAATTAAGTCAAGATAGAGAAAAAGGATTTTATATATATATATATATATATATATTACAGAAATTAACGAAGATTAACAAAACTTGGTTATAAACAACCAACAATTTGAAAAAAAATTGTTCAAAAATAATGTTCAAACAAATCATTTCAAATTATCAGTTGTTTATAACCAAGTTTTGTTAATCTTCATTAATTTCTGTAACATGTTTACATTTGTTGACATTACGACACATTTCAGAGCAGTGATGGTTATTACAATGAATTCAAAAATTGTGTTAAAGGCTTAATTTGACTTCGTTTAGACTGGAGGTCATTTGTGGTTGAGAGGTCTAAGATGTGCCAGATCACATGGTGGCTTCCCTTATGTGGATAGGGGTTGCAGGTTTGATGCCAAATGGCACACATATTCATAATAAAAAATTTATCATAAATAACCAGGCCGGTAGAAATAAATATATAATACTGTTCGATTATAAACAGGATATCTACTTAAATTGAGTATCAATCAAAAATAATGTTCAAACAAATCATTTTATATATATATATATATATATATATATATATATATATATAATTTTTTTGCAAATCTATTTAAAAAGGAAAAATAGACTTTTTTTTCTCCAGTTTCTGAAAGGATTTTTTCGTTGCTAAGGTGATGTGTTATCCCCTGTGGGAATTTCATATCGAAATGGTCATTCAACATCCTTGAATTAATCCTATTTTAATTTATATATATATATATATATATATATATGTAATGGAACGTAAATTTATGAAACTGGCATTAGTCGATATATTAGAATTTTTATCTGATTAACATTATTATTTGTTATAATAAACAGACTTTCCATTTAAATACAAGTATCCATTAAAAAATAATAATGTTAAACAAATAAAAATTCATTATATATACTGTTTAATTATAAAAAGAAATATATCTACTGAAATACAAGAATCCAGTAAAAATAATGTTTAAAAAAAACAAATTAAAAATATATATAATAACTATATATATATATATATATATATATATACTGTTTAATTATAAAAAGAAATATATCTACTGAAATACAAGAATCCAGTAAAAATAATGTTTAAAAAAACAAATTAAAAATATATATAATAACTATATATATATATATATATATATATAAGTTGTTGGTTGTACAAAAACATATAAAGGCAAGAAATAAAATAAATTTAATACTTACAGGCATTTTCTAAAGATGGAGAATAAAATGTAAGACACACGAAAAATGACTGACCGGTTTCACTCCCAAGCTTCATCAGGGTTAACTGGGAATTTATTTCATCTTTTTTAAAATATTAAAAATGAAGATGGAATGGTGGTGAAGCACTGGATAGTAATAATGTTTAGCCCAAGTAGGCAATCTCTCTGTTTACAGAGAGACGGCCTCCTAGATCTAATGTACAAATATATATACACTAGCAGTATAGCCTGGCAATGCTCAGGTGTAATGAAAGCTTTAAAACTAATCCATGGTCCTGCAGCTCAGACTCTTTGGACATTGGCACGAAAGACTAAAAAGCAATAGTTGTTTCCAGTTGAAGCAAAACCATAGACGGAAAGAAAAGTGAATGGATGTAAGTGAAATTTTGATTTCCTGGTATCGATATCAAATAAGTTTTTTTGTCATAAACTGAATTTTAAAGGCTAAATAAATCCTCTGAGTAAATGGTATCGTGGCTGAGACTAAGAACTACAATTATGCCTACTTAGAGCCAAACCCGAAGCAAAAATTAAATAAAAGGGCTGAAAAAAATACAGACATACAGGTAGATAAACAGACGCTCACACAAACATCTTGCCTTATATATATATATATATATTATCGATTTTCTGCACTATTGTAAGAACTGCAGCCTTGAAACATCTGAATATCGTTTCTTATGTCTTTGTCTATGGGTGTATCAAATTTGATTAAAATTGGACCGCTCCTTCTATAACCCGATTTTTTTCGATTATTGATTTTCAATATTTATCAGGGGTACCTCGACACAAAACCTATCTAAGAACACTCACAGACGTTTATAGTACAACTGTGTAAATTTTCAAGAAAATCGGTTCAGCCGTTTCGGAGTCTATAGGTAATGGGGACACACACACACAGACAAAGTTCCATTTATAAATAAGTTTAGATTTAGATTAGATAGATATAAATATAAGAAAAAATGGCAACTCGTGAAGATAGAAAAGATAATCCAAAAGATTTTATCTGATTAATATAAGTTATCAATGAGATAAAAAAGTGAGCTCAATAGATTTTATCCAGAGCAAATATATTGAGAAGAAAAACTCAACACGCTGAGTTTTCTTCTCAAAAGATATATATAGTTCATATTTATCTGTGGATTACATGGATATCAATAAACTGAAGTAGACAGAGTAATAAATAATGATAGAAAAACACTGAGATATAGATAAGACTAGCGTATACTTAGGCAGCAGGAGATAATATAGTCTACTAGCAGTATAGCCCAGCATTGCTCGGGTGTAATGAAAACTTTAAAACTAATCCATGGTCCTGGAGTTCAGACTCAGCTTAAAGAATATTTGTGTGAAGTTTGGTGAGAATCAGATAATAATTGTGGATTTGTATAAAGGACATACAGACAGATAAACAGATACACACACACAAACATCTTGCCTTTTTTATATATATATATATATATATATATATATATTATCAGTTTTCTGCACTATTGTAAGAACTGCAACCTTGAAACTTCTGAATATTATACCTTATGTCTTTGTCTATGAGTGTATTAAATTTGATTAAAATCGGACCATTCCTTCTATAACCCGATTTTTTGATAATCAATGCTGAAATAGTTCATCATCTCACCGCCCACAAACTGTTCTCCGACAGGCAATATGGATTCCGATTTGACAGGTCCACAGCCGACCTGCTAACAACTGTAACGGAGTACATGCTACAGGCCCTTGATGAGTCTGACGAGGCTCGCGCGGTTGCTCTGGATATCTCCAAGGCTTTCGACAGGGTTTGACACCCTGGCCTCCTATGCAAACTACGCGGTTATGGTATTACCGGTCGCCTGCTTGACCTAATCCAATCTTTCTTAAATAACCGCAAAATGAAGGTCGTTCTGAATGGGCGTGCCTCTTCATCCTACAGCACGAATGCTGGTGTCCCACAAGGCTCTATCCTGGGCCCGACGCTCTTCCTTATTTTCATCAACGACCTCCCAGATGAGATCAAGTCCCAAGTAGGCATCTACGCAGATGACACTACAATATACTCCCGCTCCAGTAAGAAACCTGTCGTGGCGGACAGACATAATCTCGCTGCTGACCTTGAGCGGGATCTACACTCTGTGGTGAGCTGGGGCAAGAAGTGGCTTGTCAACTTCAATTCCTCTAAGACCAAGCTGTTGTCTGTCAACCATTACAGGCAACCTCTTCTGCCTCCCATAAGCATGGACCAGATGATTCTCCCGGAGAGTAATACACTACGCCTCCTCGGACTTACCCTGTCCTCAGACCTCAAATGGAAGCACTATATTGAATCCATAGCAAAATCTACTGCTAAGAAGATTGGGTCACTATGTCGATCCAGGATGTTTTTTCCACCTGAATCCATCCTGCATATATACAAGTCAACCATCCGTCCGTGCATGGAGTACTGCTGCCATTTATGGTCAGGTGCCCCTGCCGTTCTCCTCAGTGTTCTTGACAAGCTCCAAAGGAGAGTCTGTAATGTGATAGGTACTGATCTGGCGACTCGTCTGCAGCCACTTTCCCATCGTCGAAATGTGGCCTCCCTCTGTCTCTTCTATAAATACTTTCATGGCTTCTGCTCGGATGAGCTTAAGTCACTGATGCCTCCTCAACAGGTGTTTACCCGTGCAACCAGACTGACAACTGGGTCCCACCCATTCACAGTCAGGTTAGCCAAACGCAGACGACAATTCTATTCCTGCAGCTTCCTCTCTCGTACTTCCCGCCTGTGGAACTCGCTCCCGTATTCTTGCTTTCCTGACGGCTAGAAATTTAAAAGCAAAGTTAATACTCACCTACTAACCACTGGACTCTAGCTCTCTCCTCTCCCCTGTATAATCTTCACGTTCTCTCCGCCCATGTATCTGTCATTGCACCTGCTTTCTCAGCTTTCTATTGTTCCTTTCTAACTAGCTTGTACTCCTCACTCTTTTCTAATTAATCTTTCTACATTTATGTAACCCCCTGCACATCAGTGGCGTTTCTGCCTTGCTCGGGGTGAAATGAATTAAAAAAAAAAAAAAATTATCAATTTTCGATATTTATTGGGGGTACCTTGACACAAAACCTAGCTAAGAACACTCGCTGACACTTATAGTGCAACTGTGTACATTTTCAAGAAAATTGGTTCAGCCGTTTCGGAGTCTATAGGTAACGGACACACACACATACACAGACAAAGTTCCATTTATAAATAAGTTTAGATTAGATATTAGAGGCATGTCCAGTTTATTCTCTATATTAGACGCACACCCAATTTATTCTCTACATTAGTAGTGCTTACAATTTATTCCCTATGTTAGACGCACATCTAATTTCTTCTCCATATTAGATGCATATCCAATTTATATAAAAATTTCAAATAAAGGTACAAGAGACATCAACAAAAACTTAATATATATCCTTACATATAAAATCTTGTAAAAACCTAAATATATCAAAAATTTCAATTTTACTAAAATTATTGAAATTTTATTTATTATATTAATTGTGTCTATGACTAATTACCAATCTGTCCTGTCAGCAGAACTTAGAACTGAATACCATCTGGATTCCCTGCAGAGGAGTAAAACCTCTGGAAATATATCTGGCATCTCTTGTATAGAATACAGATTTGATCTGAATCAGTATCATTTATTTGTTAGCTCAGAATTTATGTGCAGTCAGTCAGTTAAGTGCCATACATGATATCACGCTTGGGCGATCATGTCTTGAGACATGACTGACAGGGCAGAAGATTATCCCGCAGTAGGTTGCCATTGCATTCTGCAGTAGGCTGGTTGCCGACCAAGGCTATAGAACCCAATCTGTCCTGCTATTTAACCCATAACTGGAAGGAAGAGACGGATTAATACCTTTCCCAAGGGTATTTGCGTGTAAGTGAATACAATGGATTCAACTGGAATTCGAACTCGGATCCCCGGTTTCTCGTTCCAAGCCGATATCCACTGGACCACAAAGTGCTAGATTGATATCAAGTTTCTTCATTTTACAGTTGAAATGGTTAGATTTAACCGTAAGTTCTATGTTTACTGTTTCTTTTATTGCAGCTTACGGCCTATCACGTTGAATACACCGGTTCTCGCTCAATCACTGAAGTTAAGCAACGTTAAGCCTGGTCAGTACTTAGATGGGTGACCGCTTGGTAATACCAGGTGCTGTAAGCATATAGTGATGGATGTGCGTGCTTACGGCCTATCACGTTGAATACACCGGTTCTCGCTCAATCACCGAAGTTAAGCAACGTTGAGCCTGGTCAGTACTTAGATGGGTGACCGCTTAGGAATACCAGGTGCTGTAAGCGTATAGTGACGGATGTGCGTCGTGGTGCAGTGGATATTGGCTCAAAAAGAGAAATCAGTGAGCCAAGTTCGAATTCCAGTTGAATACCCTGCATTCACTTAAGCACTGGCACCCTTGGGAAAGGTATTAATCTGTCTCTTCCCTCCAGTTATGGGTTAAATAACAAAGGTAATACTTGGGAACCCTGCTCTTAAAAACAAAAATCACAATGAATCTTGATACTTGAAAAGAAAAATGTATTACTAGACACAAAACTTATATAAAACAACAATAAATTGTTGAAAGAAAAAAGGTATTACCAGCAATAAATAAATAAAGTTTAGTTGGCAATAAATGACCCTCCGAGGTTGAGTTGCCATAAAAACAAAACAAACCAAATCAATCTTTTATTGCACTTCTTGATTGTGGAACTCTCTTCCAGCTTCTTGTTTCCCAGTCAACTTTGATCTTCAAAAATTTAATTACAATGTCAATCATTATTTCAAGTTTTAACTTTAGTTTTTTTATTGTTTTCTCTCCTTAATAATGTTATTTCTTTTTTCTTTCACATTCAGTAACCCTCTGCATCTTATTGGGAGGCTTGAGGTGAAATGATTTTAAAAAAAAAAAAAAGATAATTCTAGCCAAACATCTTTGGCCATGATTATCAAGGACCAGTGGTAGGTGGAAATACTTTTCATCAGGTACTTCACTGGGATATGCGTTGTGGTGCATTGGATATCGGCTCGGAACGAGGAATCGTTGAGCCAAGTTCGAATTCCAGCTGAATTCCTTGCATTCACTTACACACAAATACCTTTGGGAAAGGTATTAATCCATCTATTCCTTCCAGTTATGGGTTAAATAACAGGACAGATTGGGTTTTATAGCCTTGGTCAGCAACCAGTCAGGCGCAGAAAGCAATGGCAACCTACTGCGGGATAATCTTCTGCCCAGTCAGTCATGTCTCTTTTGAGACATGATCACCTATGCATGTATCACATATGGCACTTAACTGACTGACTTTCAGTATGCATAGAACACTATAGATTGAGATGGGTGTCTTCTGGGTGGATAATTGCAAACTTAGGAATAAACTCAACCAATATATACCTTTTTTAAAACTCATCAGATCCTACTTTTGTGTTCAAATCCCAAACCTCTTTTTAGTAACACTCTACATTGTATAGATTTTGAGCCTTGTATTTGGTAAATATTAATAAAAATGATAAGCAGTTTTAAATTTTCGCATAATTATTGGAAGTTTATTTGTGATATTAGTTGTGACTAATTACCAACCTGTTTTGTTAACAGGGATTAGAAATACCAACTGGATTCTCTGCAGTAGAGTAAGACTCCTTCCTGCTGGAAATATGTCTGGCACCTCAAGTATTAAATGTAGATGTGATTTGAACCTGTATCACTTGTTTGTTTCCACAGATAATTCTAACCAAACAGCCTTCCAGTCATGATTATCAAGGACCAGTAGTTAGCCATTGCTCTGTCCATGGTAAATTAAAATACTTTTTATCTGGTATTTCCAATATACATAGGACACTGTAGATTGAGTGGTGTGTCTTTTGGGTAGATACTTGCAGATTTAGGAATAAACTCAACCAATATGTCAGTCAGTTAAGTGCCATACATAATACACACTTGGGCAATCATGTCGTGAAAGAAACATGACTAACTTGGCAGATGATTTTTCCCGCAATAGGTTGCCATTACTTTCTGTGGTAATTTATTTACTTCTTGTGTCGTGTCCCTTTAGGACGTAGGTGATCATGGACTTCCACTTGGCTCTGTCTCTTATCGCTCTCAATATTTTTTCTCTTGGTATATCTTCTAAATCTTGCTCTGCCATGCATTTGCTCAAACCTAACAAGTAGGTCTCGTGCTGCTTTCCCCTGTCTTTTCTTTCATTTATCCGATCTGTGAGTATTAAGTTCTCCAGGCCCTCCTTCCTCATTACGTGGTCAGAAACCTCATTTGTCTCTTCCTGATATTTAGCATCAGTCTTCTTCACCTTTTTTAAAAAAAAACTTTAGTGTAAACACTGTTCTATGTCTACCTTCTTTTTTAAACCTATTAGTTCACCCAGTATAAGGCCCAAGAGCCACTAACAGTTGGGGCTTACTGAGCAAGATTGTTGTAAGGGAAGGGGAAATAGGGATTATCTATAAATTTGTGAATTTTGTCTTAACTTTAAATAAATCAATAATGATTGATTTATTAAATTCACTAACCTAATCACCAGCAGAAATTGATAAAAACAAATTTATATGAACACATATTAACAGATATTTATACATAGATGTTCATTGTGGTAGGCTTGGTAGAAAAATAGTGTTAAGTATAAAAAGAAAGAAGATATAATTTTTACAGATTAAGAGGTGAATGAAAAAAAAAAACTGTTCACATTACATGTTTATCAAAAGAAATTTCCAGCCTTTCCCACACAGACCATAATCTCTGGCAGACTGGCTTAGCACTAACGAAACCCATCAAAGAAAGGTGAATAAAATAGCAACAACAGATGTGCCAATTTTAGTCCAGTCAATGATTTCTTGTTCCAAAAATAAATCGTTTCTAGCTTTGCTGTCTATCCACCTTGGATTATTGATTAATTGAAATTGCAGTCAACTTATGTAATCATAGATCATTGTCTGCTATTTGGTCGTGGTACTTCTCATGAAAAAGGGACTGACTTTAATAGAAAGTGGAGAAAAATGATAGATATGAATAGACCAGAATTGGATACACACACATATTAATATATATTTAAGCAGCAATCATTCTTTCAAACATGTTTCATTAAAAAAACAAGAAGAATGTTTTATTAATTTTTGATTTAATTTTTTCAGTATTCTTACATGTTTCCTTTTTGCTAGAGATAAACAATATAAATATGTACCATAATTATTAACTTTCCAAACACTTTCAGCCATTTAATAATGGATTAATAAATTTTTTTTATTGCACTGTTGTTGTATAGGTGGCATCCACAAGTTCTTTTTTTTTTTTTTTTTTTTTTTGGAATGTGCTGGTGTTATGTTCCTTGCTGGCATTTAATTAATCTATTTAATTAATGTATTTAATTAATGTATATTTGGGTAGCAATCTTTCTTTTAAACATGTTTTGTTAAAGAAACAAAGATTTTATTAATTTTTTATTTAATTTTTCCAGTATTCTTAATGTGTATATACTTTTCAATTCACCCCAAGCAAGATGATAATGCCACTAAGACACAAAGGGTTACTAAAAAAAAAAAGAGATTGAAAAGACTTTAGAAGGAACTGCAAATCCAATCATAAACAGAAAACTAGTTACAAACTACTATTCACGTTCAAAACGCCAGTGAGGTGTATTAACTAAATGATAGGCAAACCTATCTACTTCTGTTGAGTGAAAATTAATAAATAGTAAATAAAATTTCAGAGTTAAGTTGGAGACATTAGAAGTATAGAGTTGAAGTAGACTTCAGAAGGAAATTGAAACCCAATCCTTAACAAAAAACAATAAAAATTATCTTGAAAATCTATCCTCTTTTGCATCACATAGCCCACTGTGTGTTTGTGTGTATAATTAATAAATATCAGGAAGAGACAAATAAGGTTCCTGGGGTACGTAATGAGGAAGGAAGGCCTGGAGAACTTGATACTCACAGGTCAGATAAATACAAGAAGAGACAGGGGAAAGCAGTGGGAGATGTACTTGTTATGTCTGAGCAAATGGTTAATGGAGTGGGGCTTGGAAGAGATACCAAGAGAAAAAATTACAGAAAACGACGAGGCAAAGCCAAGTGGAAGTCCATGATTGCCTATGTCCTGAAGGGACATGGCACATGAAGAAGAAGAAACCTCTGCTTATGTTCAAAAGCTCGGAAAGAGTATTAACCAAAAGATATAGATAATTATTAGAAAGTAAAATCCTTGTATTTTTCTTAATAAAGTCACTCAGAGAATGAAACACATCAGTTAAGTTAATTTTTCCTTTTGTCTTTATTCATATTGTCCTTTTACTTATATATATATATATATATATATATATATATATATATATATATATTGATTGTTTAATACTAATGTTTGGTCATAATAGGGTGAGACCAGTGCACATTTGTATTAAAAAGTGCTCAATACAATTATATTGTAGAACTTTTGAATATTTTCCATATTTAAACGAGTTATTACGTGACCTAGGTTTCTACCATGAGTGGTGTCTTCAGGCAATTTTTAATAACTGGTTTTACTGTTTTCTGTTTTTCTTTTTAAGAACACTCATGTAACGGTGTTTTTTTTTTTTTTTTGAACACTCATGTGGCAGGGAATTTTTGAATGCACAATTTTTAAATTAAAACGTATTATGCCGTTTTTATCCATGGTTGTATGAACCAAAGAGGTATTTCTTACTATGAATACACTTAGTCATAATTTCCGTTCTTTCATTCAACAGTTTGTTTTTGTTAGGGAATAGCATAATCTCTAACTTTTCTTCTTGGCAGTCTACATATTTTGCTACCGTTGTAAGGCTTGGGTGATTTTTACAATACTTCACGTTATGTCTGGGTCTTTTCCATATTTTGATTTTAATTTCCACACGTGGCTAGCCAATTTTGTACAGTTTTTTAATTTTTCCTATTTTGAATGTAGACCTGTGATTAAACCACCTGGTCTTAAAGGTGTCTTTGGTTGAACCCAAATATATTTTATTTTGGCCATTTGGGTCATGTACTTTTGCCTTGTAAATGATTTCTTTTGTGTTGCAGAGTCCTTGAAGTGGACATTTATTTTTGTCCCTGCATTTTTATGTACATTTTAGCAAAATTAAATGCTTGCAACCAAAGACAAAAATAAGAAAAATACCAGCAACACATCTGTCAAAAAACTTATTAATGCTCTCAAGAAAATTAAATTTCAACTTTTAATAACCCATAAGGAGTTAATATACAACTAAACAAAAAAAAAAAAATCATTTACATGCAATAATGGTGAAGTCTTTTCTGTTTGACTTTCTGGGAGTTACCATTATTTATATTCAGACTATTGACCTTTCTGTGAGAAAGATAGATACTGAACAGGTTGACATGTATGGATAGCAATACTCTAATGAAAAAAAGAGCAAGACTGATATTGAGATATAATGAATTAACAATTTCCAAAGACAAGTGAATCGTTGGAAGTCAGTTGTTGCCAAAGTCTGTGTCTCAGTGTTTTCTCCAGAACATAAAACAAAAGAGAAAAACATCTCCATTTCAAATAGCTTGATATTTCAAAGACAGGTAAGGATCATAACTGATGTTCTATGAGATAAATCTATTTTCAATGGTCTGATAGTAGAAGTAGAAAAAGGTCTGGAAACACATACACATGCACACATCAGAATAGAAATGAAAAGGGTAAGTGTAAACAAACAGTAAGCAGGCTTCATGAGTAAACTAATCAGTAAACAAAAGAATTGTAGTTAATTTTGTTAATATTTCAGTGTTTGTTTACTGCTTTAGAACATACCCAACTGCACACATACACCTCTCTCTCTCACTCTCTATCTCTCTCTCTCTCTCTCTATATATATATATATATATATATATATATATATAGTAAATGAAAGTAATTATGAAATATATACTTTTAAGTAATCAATATGTGATTAACAAAAAAATTAGATAATTTCAAGTTCATTTTCATCATCATTAACTCTTAAAATTTTAAAATCTTTCTTCTAAAGTACTAATTTGTCACTTTGTATGTAATTAAACATGTGTGCACATACACACACAGAGGGTGTCCACAGTTTGTGTGCACTTTAAAAAATGTATAACTTATTTATGCACATGAACTTTATGGACACACTGTATTTATAGTTTTAACAACTTTTATGATCCGAAACATAAAACTGAAATAGTAAGTTGGTTTCTTGTATTTTTTTATATAAAAAATTGTCTTACATATACAGTAATTGATATATTAGAATTGGTAGCTACAATCTCCAAGAGTTTAAGTGCAACATCAATTACCATCTTTTATCTCCCTGATTCCCATCTTTCTCTTATCCTTTCTTTACTACCCCCTGTATATTGTTCTTCTTTTTTGCCCTACTCTCATATAATTCCCTGTACATCAGTATTCCCCTCATGCTTTCTCTGACACTCCCTGTATCTTGATCCACTTTTTTCTCGCTTTCCTCTCATGTAATCCCCTGTTCACCAGTGGCAGTACTGCCTTGCTTGGGGTAAAATGATTATGAAAAAGGGATTTATAAATGCAATAGAATTGTATCACTTTAAACATTATTATTAGTAGATACACATGTTTGAATAGACACTCTGTTTATATATTTTTTGTCTACTGACCTGAAATTTTGAGAAATCTTATTAAAGACCTCTTAACTATTCATTAAATCTTATTATTCATTCCTAAAGGGATACAGATGCACTGGACTAAACAGTGGCTCTCTCTAGCCTGAGCACAATTTTTTTTCTTAATAATATTTTTCAAAATTTCAAGCCAGTAGGTGAAATACAAATAAATATACTGTTTAAAATATGAGCACCTACTCAAATACAGTCAGTTAAGTGCCATACATGATACATGCTTGGGCAATCATGTCTCGAAAGAGACATGACTGACTGAGCAGAAGATTATCCCGCAGTAGGTTGCCATTGCTTTCTGCGGTAGACTGGTTGCCAGCCAAGGCTATAGAACCCAATCTGTCTCGTTATTTTACCCATAACTGAAGGGAGGAGATGGATTAATACCTTTCCCAAGGGTATTTGCATGTAAGTGAATACAATGGATTCAGCTGGAATTTGAACTTGGCTCCCCAATTCCTTGTTCCAAGTCGATATCCACTGCACCACAATGCACATCCACTCAAATACAAGTACCCACTAAAAATAACATTTAAAATGAATTAGTTAATATGTAAATATATTTAATTATTAGTACCCTATAATCATTTTCTTTTTTAATGTTTTTCAAAAGTTAATCCTTTAAATTACTATAATTGAATTTTTAAAATTTACTGCACTTGAGTTTCTATGGCTGGCAAAATATACACCCTAAAAAATACTAAATAGTCATTTTTTTTTTTTAAGATCTATAATTATAAAGATACCTAACACATTAGTAAACTGAAACCACTATTCTATCAGTCTATAGGAGTACCAAATTTCAGTCAAATATTTTTCAGGTTACAAAGTACTGAATTTGGCAATTCATGCTACTGATACCTGAGATGAAAATCTAAGCAAGTTTCAACAAGTCATAACACATGAACTATGACCTAAATGAAGTTTCTATTTTCAAGTCTTCCATTTTTCTAGGGTGGGTATCACATGATAAAATTTTGTCAAAATCTGGAATGATGGCCATGGGATTATCAGTTGAGTTGGTATGGACTGACCTATATATATAATGCAAAGAATTTGTCACTTTAACTGCTTTGTCACTTTTTGCTTTTGTGTCCAGCCTCGATGAATGAAGACATATTAAGTGTCCTGAGGAAATTTCAAAGCCGACTCAGTGCTAAAGATTATCACAACTCAATACGCACACACACATTTACATTCATACATACACACATGTGTGTATGTATGCAAATAAGTATACATATGTGTATACATGCAGGTACACACTGATATATAAATATTTATCAGGTGTTAATAGAACAGTGCTCAATGTCGTATAACTGAGCTATTAAGTATATATTAATGAATATACATATTATCCTACATTTAAAGCATGACTTGGAGTTTTATGCATGACGCAATTATCAGGTGCATATACACCTGATGATTGAACTATCCCCAGACAGACAGAAATGCCTACTCTTTAGTTTAACATCAAGCAACAATGAGGAAATACACTTGCAAATTCTTACAAAACTTGAAAAGAAATCAAAGTTAACAATACAGGATTTTGTGGAAGAGAGCCAAAAAATTATCAATTTAAGGCATGATACAGAGGAAATTGAACAAAATGACATGTCGGAATTACAACTAGTTGAAAAAAAAAAAATAGTATCAAAAGGAAAAATCTGAAATACATATACTGTAAATTTTAAACCATGTTCATTTCAGAAAGAATTGTTTCATTTAAAACCAATAATGTTTTAATAGTAGAAAAATAAGTCACAAATGAAGCTACACCAAGTCGAAAAGAATTACATAAATTAACTTGCTGAAAGTAGTGCTACCAGCTAAAAAACTGGAAAGTTCAAATAGAAAATTTGTGACTGAATATAAATAATTTCAGTTGTACACTGGTAGCAGTATTACAATTATGGATGAACAAACTTTCAACAGAATTGGCAAGACTAACTTGCAGAAAAATGACACTGTTCCAACAGGAGTATCAGGCAAGAAATTAATTAATGTACAACATTGCTCTTGTGGGTAAAACCAAAAAACAGATGTTTACATATTTAAAATTTCCAACTCAAATTATCTAGCCATCAACTGACTAGAATTATTTGAACTTTGGAATTGGGTGATTAATTAATTCTGTGGAAAACTCTATTTTTCATCAGAAAAATGTTACAGCTGAAGAAACACTTCTTCTTCTTCTATGTGCCCTGTCCCTTCAGGACGTAGGTGATCATGGATCTCCACGTCTCCCTATCCCTTGTGGCTCTTAGTATGTTTGCTCCTGTTGCTCCTGGCAACCCCCGTTCCGTCATCCACCTGATCAGACTCTGCAGATATGTTATCCACTGCCTTCCTCTGTCTCTCCTTCCTTCTATCTGACCAGTCAGTATCAGGTTCTCCAGGCTCTCCTTCCTCATTGCATGTCCCAGGAACTTCAGTTGTCTCTTCCTGATGCTCAGCATCAATTTCCTTTTTGTTGCCGAAGAAACACTAAGTAAGCTAAAAAAAAAAAATTTCCCCAAATGTTTTCTCAGAAGAAAAGGAGAAATTTAAAAGTCAAAGGAATTTTTTAATATAGAAGAAAATGTGATACCAGTTTTTATTGCAGAGTTATTGAGAAAATAAATTACTCTGAATAGGTTATGTCACCGGTTTATTTCAGAAAAAAAAATAAGATTCATTTATATGCAGATTTTTTAACTGGGTTGAACAGAAGTTTGAAATAATTCCAAGATTGTTGAAAATTACTCACCTCAGAAATAAATACAAATTATGACAAGTGGCACGAACCTACTAACAAAGTCCAGTTGTCAAAATCCATCTGACACTGAATATCAAAGGCTCCAAAAATACACCACTTCAGGATGGTGGCATAGTAGATATAGAAGTTGGTTACACATGTGTTAGTATCACCTAATGGTCATGAGTTCAATCCTTGGACGAACCAAATTCCAACATGAAAGAACAATAATTGATTTCATAGGATATTTCGCAATAATCAATGAGATAATCCACATCAGCCAATTTATGGATACCTTACGATGACCAGAGGGTACTTGGTCGAAATGTTGTGTCTATTATAACACCTGTATTAATATGAGAACAAACATTTGAAATAATTCCAAGACTATTTATCTTGAATAATTTTGAATGATTTCAATAATTTTCAATTTATTGAAAGTTATTGAAATCACAGAAATAAATACAAGTTCTGATTTCTAAAAAATTTGGACATGCAGATGACTTGTCCAGATTGGTATCAAAATGTAAACAAGATTTTGAAGATATTGTGATTTCTTCGCTGGAAACTAAAAGCAAAATTAAAAGTCTTATGTGTTACACAATTAAAGAATTGCCAGTCATGATATCAAAATTAATTCTAAAAACGACATACTTTATGATACTTCTGAAGTATTTATTCCTAATATGAATACTACAATACAATACAAGGGTAAGCAAAAGCATAATCTCACTGAAATGTTGAAAAAGGACCCGTATTAGAAAAAGGACGAACTAAAGAAAGTATATATTTAAAAAGGTTTGTGTTGGGTAGATGTACACACCTCTCCCCATTGTGATGTGGACTTATTCAAATGGTATAATACTGACGCTAAGAATCATCAAAGTAGACTACTAAACTATGACTTACTACACTACCAACCATAATTATTAGGCCACCTCAGTTTTTTTAAAGAATGATGTATTTCATACTATTTTAGTATTTATTGCCAAGTGGATAATTCTAAATGAAAACAGAATTGTTAATGCTACACAATAATATGTGCATCAAATGAACTGTTCTGGTGTCCAGTTTTTGTGCTCTCTTCCCCATGCTAGTCTCTTCTTATTGGCTGGCCAAAGCAAAAGCTTCCTGGCTGCCTTGTAAAATTTTGCAAAGTAATAATAGCAAAAGAACCATTCTATTTTCATTTAGAATTATCCGCTTGGCAATAAATACTAAAAATAGTATGAAATATATCATTTTTTTTAAAACTGGGGTAGCTTAATAACTATGGCCAGTATTGTAGGTGATGTGGACAATGCATCAAAAGGAATTCTATTGTGACAAGAAGTTTACCTTTTCCCAACTGATCTTGTTCTTTAAGTATCAGGACAGAAAGGCAATGACTCCCCACTTCAGAATTTGGCAGAAATTTGGATGAGTGTATAATTTTGTGTATGCTTGGTCAAATTACTGTTTTTAATCCAAGTCCTGCACATATATAAATCTACCATTCGCTCAAGCATTGAATACTGCTGCCATATCTGTTCAGGTGCTCCTGCTATTCACCTCGGGGTCCTTGACAAAATCCAACAGAGAATCTGTAATGTTATCGATCCCGACTTGGTAGCTCAGATACAGTCACTTTCTCATCGGCACAATGTGACTTCTTTGTGTCTCTTCTACAAATACTTTCACAGCTTCTGCTCCAATGAACTTAGCTCACTGGTGCCCCCTATATATGAATTTACTCAGGCCACAAGATTAGCAACTAAGTCCCACCCTTTTACTGTGAAACCAATAAAATGTAAACACAAATTCTACTCCAGTAGCTTCTTTTCTCGCACTTCCCACCTATGGAATTCCCTTCCATTTACTTGCTTCCCCAACAGCTATAATCTCCAAGAATTTAAATGTAAAGTCAATAGTCATTTCCTATTTCACTAACCTGCATCCTCTCCCTCTCATGCTCCTTTCTCCATCCACTCCTCTCTCATCAGCATTCTCATCCTTCTCTTACCCACTTCCTGACACCCCCTATAATCTGTCACCCTTTCTCATAACTTTCCTCCTTCTGTAAAACAGTGGCAGTAAAATGTCTTGCTTGGGGTGATATGATTATAAAAAAAAAAGAAAAATTTAATCTAGGCAACTGATATTTCTGTTACAATTAAGAATTATAGGTTTTTGGGTTTTTTTTTTAATACAAACATCATTTTATTTAGTTCCTTGTAAATATTATTATGTATAGTGTGAATATTTATTGGGGATTTTATTTTTAAAAGTTGTTAATTTATTCTTCACTTTCCACAGACAAATTGTACATATGGGACTAGTTAAGACTTTGGAAGATTTCTGAGGTATTATGGTGTTCGTAGTAAGTTATTAGTAGGTATTAGGTATTTGTATAATTTGTTTGGGTCAGTGAGTGTGGTTAGCTAAGTTTAAGGTAAGACAGATTGATGATCAGCTTTTTCCATTTCCCCTTTAGGCCTTGTGCCACATTTTTTGTATTACTACAAAAATAAATATCACTGCTAAACTGCTACGAGAGTTAAGAGAGTGCTAACTGTAAGTGAAATACAGATTCAACAAGACTACATCAATTACAAGTGACTTTTCCTCTTTTTTTTTTATTTTAATCGTTTCACTCCAAGCAAGGCAGTACTGCTACTGATGTGCAGAGAGTTAAAGTTTTAGGTAGAAGGAGAGTGAAGAGAAAGATGAACCAGTTACAGGGAGTGTCAGAGAAAAGGCAAGAGAAGGATGTGAACACAGGAGTGAAAACAGTTGCAAAGGTAGAGAGAAAGAAAAAAAAACAAGATACACGGGGTGATGTAGAAAGGACTGGAGTCAAGTAGTTAAGAGATGAGAATTGAGATTGCATTTAAATTCCTGGAGGTTGTAACCATCAGGAAAGTAAGTATATGGAAGGGAGTTCAGCAGATGGGAAGTGTGAGAAAAAAAACTGGAGTAGAATTGTCACCTGCATTTGGTTCATTTAACTGTAAAAGGGTGGGACCATGTTGTCAGTCTGGTTGCACAAGGAAATTCTTGTGGAGGAAGCACCAGTAACCTAAGTTCATCAGAGCAGAAGCCTTGAAATGATGAGAATATTTGTAGAAGAAAATATTTGTACATTATATTTCTCTATTGTGCTATCTTCATTCAACGCAACAAAAACATAAGAGTTGGTATTGTTATTATAAAACTGTATTTTTATACTGTCAGAGTGGTTTGGTTTTGTTTGGAGGTTCATTATTTACACATAGCTGGGACCCAACACATGTAACCACCACAGGTCAGAGTGGATTTGAAAACAACAGCTATTAGGAGGTGATTCCTTGCTCCTGAAAACCTCCAATCACCCAATCAGAAGCCTTGCTACCAGATATAGTTTATTGTCATAACCAGGACTTAAAAGGAAAATAAAGATCAGGTCTACCTTAATAAGACCTTGAACGATTTTAATTATTATGCTTGCTTACCAGTCTCAAATAGCCACAACTTTTCTTACCCCAAATAAAACAACAGTACTTCAAATGGATATTGGCTCAGAATGAGAAATCAGAGCGCTAAGTTTGAATTCCTTGCATTCAGTTACACACAAATACTCTTGAGAAAGTTATTAATTCATCTCTTCTCCCTCCAACTATGGGTTGAATAGCAAGACAGATTGAGTTCTACAGCCTTGGTTGGCAACCTGTCTACCACAGAAAGAAATGGCAACCTAAAACTTCTGCCTAGTGAGTGAGTCATGTCTCAAAAAAAAAAACATGATCACTAAAGCGTGGTTCCAGTATGGCACTAAACTGACTGATTTTAAAGGACAGCAGTGACATTCTCCATTTTTCACAGCTTAGACACATCATGTTGAAACATTGGTTCCCATATGATCACTGAAGTTAAGTAATGTTGAGTCTGGTCAGTACCTACATGAGTGACCACTTGGGAATACCAGGTCAGTCAGTCACTTAAGTGCCATACATGATACATTCTTGAGCGATCATGTCTCGAAAGAGACATGACTGACTGGGAAGAAGATTATCCTACAGTAGGTTGCCATTGCTTTCTGCAATAGACTGGTTGCCAGCCAAGGCTATAGAACCCAATCTGTCCTGTTATTAACCCATAACTGGAAGGAAGAGACGGATTAATACCTTTCCCAAAGGTATTTGCGTGTAAATGAATGCAAGGAATTTGAACTTGGTTCTCCGATTTCTCATTCCGAGCTAATATCCACTGCACCACAATGCACGTCCTGAATACCAGGTACTGTAAGCTTAAATGTGCAGTTGATGTAATGGATAATTTAATTGAAATTGTTAAGCAGAACTGAGTTTCAATTCAGGTTGGGTTTGTTATATTCACTTACACACAAATGCCATTGGGAAAAGTATGAATCCTCTCCTTTCTGCTTAGCTATGGGTTAATTAGTAAGAGTTGTATCACTAAAACTATTATCTCCAAAAAATAAATTTGCATACAAAAATATTAAGATTTTGGCATTACATAACCTATAGATCTTGATATGCTATCAAACAGAAACAACCCCACCAAAAAAAAAGTTGATAGACCATAAAAAACAAGATAATTAATCTGTCACCATCTTTAAATATCTCATTGCACTCTATTAAGTTAAGCTATAAGTAATTTCTATTCTTGGGAACCAATTGTAATGATGAATCCTAACTCAGATGTGTGGGTGGTGTAATAGATAGCACCTCAAAATGAAAAACTGGAGAGCCGAGTTTGAATTTTAGTTGAGTTCATCACATTCACTTACTTTGCTTGGTTTGTTTTGTTGGTTTTTTTTTAGCTTTTTATGACTTATCAACCCTTATTGGGTTACTTGAAAGAAAAAAATATTTAGGATTATGAGAAACATTGACAAAAAGTTCTATTTGACCCATAGCTGAGAAAGAGGATGGATTTGTACCTTTTCTAAGACTATTTGCATCTAAGTGAATGCAATAAACTTGACTGGAATTTAAACTCAGCTCTCTGATTTCTCATTCCAAACTGATACCCACTACTCATATATTCAAATACCTTTAAGAAAGCTATGAATCCAGCTCTTTCTCTCTCCCCACCAGCTATGAGTTAAATAGTAAGAATTAAATCTGAAAAAAATCATTGTTATCTCTCAAACATTGTTAATTAAATATTCACTTTCAAAAACAAAACAGAATTATTGTAGACAAGGCAGTAATACAATATTTACATTATTTGAACTATTGTATGCTCTGGCCTTTTTCAGGTGCTAGGAATTTTGAACCGAACACTTTATTACAATCATTAGGGTATATGAGCTCCATTCCTTGCCTAATGCCTCTTTTGGAAGTCATGAGTTATCTCCCTCTAACCCTGTAAGTTACTTGTTCATTGCTGCTGTAGCAGCCTGGTATTGAACTGACAACTCTTTGGGTCAAGTCACAGGAACTAACCAACATGCATATCTACAAGGACACATGGTTCAGTAGATATAAAAGAGGCATTAGGCAAGGAGTGAAGTTCATATACCCCAGTGATTGTAATAAAGGGGTCAGCTCGAAATTCCTAGCACCTGAAGAAGGCTGGAGCATACAACGGCCAAAACGTCAAACAAATGGCAACAAAGATGAGGACAATAGTCTGAATAATGTGAATACTGTAAATACTACCTCATCTCAGAAATATAGACCAATACTAAAGGCAGTAATACCAACAATACACAATGGGCTACTGTATGTGAAAGAGCATGAGAAAACTTCAAAAAAGAACCAGAAACTTAATCTTAAGCAGAAATCAAAAGATAACTCACTATCTTTTACAGTGAAACCAATCAAAATGTAACCACAACTTCTACTCTATCAGCTTCTTTGCTCACACTTCAAACCTGTGGAATTCCCTTTGGTATACTTGCTTCCCTGAAAGCCACAATCTCCAAGAATTTAAATGCAAAGTCAATTTCCATCTCTTATCTTCTTGACTCATATCCTTTCCCTGACAACCTTTGTATCATGTTCTTGTTCCTTTCTACTCTTTTCTCATGCAGCCCTTTTGACACCTGTATTCTCATTCTCTGACTCCCCTGTAACTTGTTCCTCTTTTTCATCACTCACCTCTTCTGTAACCCCCTGCACACCAGTGGCAGTTCTGCCTTGCTTGGGGTGAAATGATTGAAAAAAAAAAAAACTACAGTTCAAAATATAGGGATGAGAGGTGAACCTATTTCAGTCAGTGAAGTGCCATACATGATACATACTTAGGCGATCATGTCTCGAAAGAGACATGACTGACTGGGTAGGAGATTATCCCGCAGTAGGTTGCCATTGCTTTCTGTGGTAGACTGGTTGCCAGCCAAGGCTATAGAACCCAATCTGTCTTGCTATTTAACTCATAACTGAAAAGAATAGATGGATTAATACCTTTCCCAATGGTATTTGAGCAAAAGTGAAATTCAACTGGAATTTGAACTTGGCTCCCCGATTTCTTGTTTCAAGCCGATATTCACTGCATTACAATGCACATCCAGCTATTTACTCCTATTAAATTCATCGATTTGGATCAATCAGTTTCTTTTCTCACACTTCCCCATGTGGAAGTCCCTTCTGTTTCCTGGCTTCCCTGATAGCCACAATTTCAAAAATTTAAATGCAGTCATCATCTTGTCGTCTTGAATTCCAGCCTTTCTTCAATCCTTTCAATAATCAGTCTTCTCTTTCACTTTCACTCCCTGTAACCCTCTGCATTTTAGTAACATTATCATCTTACTTGGGGGAGAAATAATTTTTAAAAAAATAGGTAGCATTGATACTGTACCAAATCAATCTCAGACCTCCCCCCCCACGAAACCACTTGCATTTTACAATGAAAATGTGAATGTATCATTTACGTCTGTGTATGAAAACAGTTTTTCTTTTCATTTTACAAACTGATTTTCTGTTAAATCAGTTGAGTGCCATACATGAGACACACTTATACAGAATATTTTCCCACGGTAGCCATTACTTTCTGTGGTTACCAACCAAAGCTACAAAACCCAACCTGTTCTGCTATTTGACCCATAGCCGGAGTTAAATAACAGGAAGGGTATTTGCACATAAGTGAATGCAAGAAATTCAAGTGGAATTCAGACTCGGCTCTCTGATTTCTAAGTTCCGAGCCAATATCCACTGCAGATAACAAATGGATATATTCATTTTTTTTTTTTTTTTGTATTAAGAAAATATTTTAAATCAGGGAATGTTTAGAGGAAGTTTTTTTTTTTCCAAAAAATTTTTTTGTCATTGAAAAATGAACAGATGTATAGATTTTTAAAGGAGTGTCATGCTTTTAATTAAAGAATAAAAATCTACATTAATTAACTACTATAAAAAATATCACAATAACATTAGCCCATATTTGTAAATAAAATCTAAGTGCAGAGAACTCTGCAAAAGACAGGGATCCCTTCTACACTATATACTCTGAACAAGATCACCCTCTTCTTCTAAATCAATGATAAAAGATGAATATTTTTCTTATTCTGACAAGTGTCATGGAGCTAAAAGAAATGCCAGTCTGCATTCATAATTCCTGGAAAACTTCTCTGCCCCCTTTTTTACAATGGGACCAATCTATTTAAGTAGTGCTTACAAATAACAGTATCCTTAAATCATAATGGGTTGGACATCGATCTAATTGAATAAAATGTAATCCTTTAAAATAAATTTACCTTCACCTTTTGTGATGGATTTCTTCTGCTTAGAAGATTTCCAGGTCAGATTTAAATGTGAATAAAGACATGATTTATCCAGTACAACTTGATTCTAATTTATCAAGATATTAACTAGATTTTTATGTCAATTTTGCTTGGATTGAAAGAGCAATGTCATAGAGTTTTGGTCTTATGGCTACTAATCTTTACTAGCCTAAAAGTTGATTAACCATTTATAGAAAGAAATACACATTATGGGATTGTCTTTTGGTATTTATGCTTGTGTTATTTTGTTTCTTTGTTTTTAAGCTGTTACCAAAAAGGGATTTTTGGCATTCAAGTGTTGACATAGCTACTAAGCACATTCTTTGCTAAATTTACAAAGGCTTTTTGCATCATGCTACAAAGTAATCAGTTTTAAAGAGAGAGGAAGGAAGGAAAAAATAGGAAAGAGAAAAGAATCAGAAAGGAAGAAAATAAAGAAGGGGCAAGAAGGAAGAAAGGAAATGAACAGGAAGGATGATAAGGAAAAGGATCAAAGAGAAAGGAACAAAAAGAAAGATGAGGGAAAGAATGAGAAAGAAGCAAAAAGAAAGAGAAAAGGATCAGAAAGGAAAAAATAAAGAAGGGGCAAGAAGGAAGAAAGGAAAGAAAATGAACAGGAAGGATGATAAGGAAAAGGATCAAAGAGAAAGGAACAAAAAGAAAGATGAGGGAAAGAATGAGAAAGAAGCAAAAAGAAAGAGAAAAGGATCAGAAAGGAAAAAATAAAGAAGGGGCAAGAAGGAAG
The DNA here is from genome assembly GCA_037127315.1 of Ascarosepion bandense. Classification (NCBI taxonomy): domain Eukaryota; kingdom Metazoa; phylum Mollusca; class Cephalopoda; order Sepiida; family Sepiidae; genus Ascarosepion; species Ascarosepion bandense. The sequence continues at coordinate 92,150 of JBBBDQ010028426.1, read as the reverse complement.
AAAGGAAAGAAAATGAACAGGAAGGATGATAAGGAAAAGGATCAAAGAGAAAGGAACAAAAAGAAAGATGAGGGAAAGAATGAGAAAGAAGCAAAAAGAAAGAGAAAAGGATCAGAAAGGAAAAAATAAGGAAGGGGCAAGAAGGAAGAAAGAAAATGAACAGGAAGGATGATAAGGAAAGGATCAAAGAGAAAGGAACAAAAAGAAAGATGAGGGAAAGAATGAGAAAGAAGCAAAAAGAAAGAGAAAAGGATCAGAAAGGAAAAAATAAAGAAGGGACAAGAAGGAAGAAAGAAAATGAACAGGAAGGATGATAAGGAAAGGATCAAAGAGAAAGGAACAAAAAGAAAGATGAGGGAAAGAATGAGAAAGAAGCAAAAAGAAAGAGAAAAGGATCAGAAAGGAAAAAATAAAGAAGGGGCAAGAAGGAAGAAAGGAAAGAAAATGAACAGGAAGGATGATAAGGAAAAGGATCAAAGAGAAAGGAACAAAAAGAAAGATGAGGGAAAGAATGAGAAAGAAGCAAAAAGAAAGAGAAAAGGATCAGAAAGGAAAAAATAAAGAAGGGGCAAGAAGGAAGAAAGGAAAGAAAATGAACAGGAAGGATGATAAGGAAAGGATCAAAGAGAAAGGAACAAAAAGAAAGATGAGGGAAAGAATGAGAAAGAAGCAAAAAGAAAGAGAAAAGAATCAGATGTAAGCGATAAGTAAGATATGCGAAAGGATCAAAAGGAAAGAGAAAAGGATCAAAGAGGAAGGAAGATAAGGAAAGAAAGGGATAGTAGTAAAAAGAAAGGAAAGAGAAATGACCAGGAAGATAAAGGAAAGAAAAAGGAAGAAGCAAAATAAAGAAGGAAAAATGATAGAAAAAAAATTTTATTCAAAGACTCAACAACATAAAAATAAATCAAAACTATAATGAAAGCAAAAAAATAAGACAGAGAAAAGGAAAAGTATCATGAGAAAAAAATATCATGTGTTGTAGTGCAGTGGATATTAACTTGGAACGAGAAATCGGGGAGCCAAGATCAAATTCCAGTTGAATTCATTGCATTCACTTACGCACAAATACCCTTGGGAATGGTATTAACCCATGTATTCCTTCCAGTTATGGGTTAAATAACAGGACAGATTGGGTTCTATAGCTTTGGCTGGCAACCAGTCTACCGCAGAAAGCAATGGCAACCTACTGCAGGATAATCTTCTACCCAGTCAGTCATGTCTCTTTCGAGACATGATCACCCAAGCATGTTTCACGTATGGCACTTAACTGACTGATCATGAGAAAGAGTGGGGGGGAGCAGGATGATGATAAGTGAGTCACAGGAGTATGCTAGAAGGGGAATGAAAGAAAGAAAGAAAATGAGCAAAATATAGAAAGAACCATGATAAAAGGGAAATATAAAGAACAATTAAATATAAAAAAAAATGAAAAGAAGGCATGAAAAGTGAATGAAAAAATACCTAAAAGGAATAAAAAAGATAAAAAAGAAAAAGTAGAGGAAAGAAAAAAAACAAACTAGAAATTTCTAAAAAAAAAAAAGATGGCAGATAGAGAAAGCTTAAAAAAAAAAAAAAAGAAGAGGTAAAAAAAAAGAAGAAATTGGACAAAAAAGATTTGTATCTTGCATATTTTTCAAATTGATTTATATCATCTTTAGGAAGGGGAGGCTGACACGATTTCATCCTACACTCTTGTCATCTCGCACTTATACTCTCTCTCTCTCTCTTTCTCTCTGTTATGTCGACAATCTTCGTCGCCACTGTTATGTCGTAAGTAAGAATAAATAATTCAACAACAGGAATAAGTTAATTGTTGTATTCCATGAAAATAGTATTTACAAAGGTTATTAGTATCCAATACAAGAATAAAGGTTAATCGTCTCAACCGTCGTAAGACGTAGTATGAGCAATGGGTACTTCCGGGTCGTCACCGGAAGTCTACGACTGACTTGTCGATCAGCTGCTCGGCACACTCTCCTACGTAGATGCCACCATTACTTTACATAGTAATGGAATAGTCCATTATAGCCGAATAGGCGCGGGCATCCTGACACTCTCTCTCTCTCTCTCTCTCTCTCTCTCTCTCTGCTCAATTAGTCTTCTTTTGGGATAACCTCCCCTTGTACTTTTTTACTTTCCCTTGTCTGTCTGCCACCATTGCAAATCAGATTAAGTTCTGATGTCGAAAGTTCACATTAAAAGTTACATTAATTTATTTACTACTGTATCGGGAAAACTAAAGTATGTACATATATAAATATAGTCATCAGCAGACAGATCTGTTTCACTATATCACAGCTCATCAGTATGGTTAGACTGCAATTGTTTTTAACCCAGGATAGAAACCCAACCGTATTAGTGTCAGTCGTCGATTCTACCTCTGAGCTATGGGTGCTCAGTAGAAGAAGGTAGACTTTTTAGCATGTATATTATCATTATACACACCCAATAGATGAGAGTGTTCTAATTCATTGCTGAATGAAAGATGTGTATTTGCTAGAGTAGCTACTGTTTTTCAAAGTCTACCATTCTTCCAGAGTGCTCAATCAGAGTGTGAGAGCGTAAATAGTACATATTTTTATATATATAAACTTTAGCTTTCACAATCTAGTCATAAACAGTAGTATATATATATATATATATATATATATATATATATATATATATTTATAAGGGAGAGAGATCAAAATTAGAAACAAGTATATAAAGGCATCCTGAAAAATTCTCAACCCAAAATTCTGCTGAAGAAACTAAAGCCGTGAAGAATGAAGACATCACAATAATGCATTTGCATAACTCTGCTCAGTTAAGTGATCAACTTCTCCACATTAATTTTATATATATATATATATATATATATATATATATATATATATATATATCTCATGTCTATGGTACAACTCAGAGTCTTATGTGTTATGGAATCATTAGGTGCATATTTCAAACTGACAGTTTAATAGATTTGAATTTAAGTTCACTCAATGTTTATGGGGATTAAATCTTATAAAGTTAAGTTACTGCTTTTTTTAATAACAAGATTAAAAATTTCAATATCCTATAATTACATGTGGATAAAAATTTTAAATTAAAATAAAAATAAAAAATAATAAAATGCAGGGAGAAGAAATCAAAGGGGCTTAAATCATGAGTTTTAAAAATTTAAATTTCCAAATATTACATGTACATAAAAAATGTAGGGAAAACTAAAATTTTAAGATTTAATTTTAATTTAATGGAGTTTGGTAGGTTTGCACTTGTGTTTAAATGAGTCTTAATTACGCTATTTTTTCACACTTTATGCCAGAAAAGAAAACACTTTTAAGAACACAAGAAAAATTAAATAAATAGCTTAATCACAGTACCTGTCAGTTGTATTCAATTAAACACATATGATAGAATTTGCACAACAAAAATATGCAGGTAGATATATGAGCAGCTTCAACACACTCTCAGGACACAGATTGAAAGAGTCTCTTACTTTTGATCAATGTGACTGTGTTTCCTTTTCAAAATCATTTTTTCTCAGCCACACAAAGAATCATTGTGATGTCAGCCACCAATATGATATCCCTGATGATCATACCTGTTCTTCTTTTTCTTTTATGTGCCCTGTCCTTTCAGGACGTAGGCGATCATGGCTTTCCACACCTCCCTATCCCTGGTGGCTCTTAGCATGCTTTTTCTTGATACACTATGCAACTCTCATTCCATCATCCACTTAATCAGGTCCTTCAAATATGTTATTCGTTGCTTTCCCCTGTCTCTTTTTCCCTCTATCTGGCCTGTTAATATCAGGTTCTCCAAACCCTCCTTCCTCATTGTAAGTCCTGGGAACTTTAGCTGTCTTTTCCTGATGCTCAGTATTAATTTCCTTTTCATTTCCATTCTTTCCAAAACCTTGTCATTGCTCACATGCTCGGTCTATGATATCCATAGCATCCTTCTGTAAAACTACATTTCAGCTGCTTCAAGTTTTTCCTTCATCTTCAGATATATTGTCCAACATTCATTGCCATATTGAAAACCCGACATCACATAGCAATCCAGTAAACTCCTCTTTGTTCCTAGCGAAATTGTCCAATTTCTTAATACTTTACTCAACTTCTGGAATGCTTCCATCATTTCCAAAACCTCATCATTGCTCGATCTATGATATTCGCAGCATCCTGCTGTAGAGCCACATTTTATTTGCTTCAAGTTTTTCTTTCATCTACGATGATATTGTCTAGCATTCACTGCCATATTAAAGAACTGACATCACATAACAATCCAGTACTCCCTTCTTTTGTTTCTAGCAAAATTGTCCTGTTTCTTAATACTTTACTCAACTTCTGGAATGCGTCCTTCACCATGCCAATTTGCCTTCAGATTTCTGTCACACTTTCCGTCTTTTGTTATAACACTTCCCAGGTGTTTAAATTTTTGTACCTGCTTGATTTTAGTATCTCCGACCTGTATTTGGCATATTGGGCTGCCCTTTTTACTGATGACCATGCATTTGGGTTTTTTGCAGTTTATTTGTAGTCCTTTCTTGTCACTCTCTTCAGCTACCTTCTGTAGGAGGTCTTCTTTCTGTATCTGCTATCAGCAATGTATCATCTGTGTACCTTATATTGTTTAAATTGTGACCTCCGATGATGAATCCTGGCATAACTTCTAGGGTTCTCAGCATAGTCTCACTGTACAAGTTGAATAGATCCGGTGAAAAGACACATCCTTGTCTTACGCCCCTTTCAATCTTTGTATATCTGCTGAATTCATTACCTGTCCATATGCAGGCAGTTTGCTGCCAGTAGAGATTCTTGATTACTCTTATGTCTTTCCCAAATATCTCGAGGCTGCCAATCATCTCCATCAATTTTTTGTGGCGTATTTTGTCAAACGCCTTTGCATAATCAATAAAACATAGGTACAAGTCCTTCTTCATTTGTATTGCCCTTTCGAAGAACATCCTATGTGGCGTTTCTTGTTCCAGTGTCTTTGACGAAACTGCACTGTTCTTGTCTTGTCTATGGCCTGATTCTGCTTTTCGCTCTATTCGTCAGGATTCAGATGATCAGTTTTGTTTCTCTTTTAAGTGCCATACGTGATACACGCTTGGGCGATCATGTCTCGAAAGACTGGGCAGAAGATTATCCCGCAGTAGGTTGCTATTGCTTTCTGCGGTAGGCTGGTTGCCGACCTGCTATTTAACCCATAACTGGAAGGAAGAGACGGATTAATACCTTTCCCAATGGTATTTGCGCATAAGTGAATACAATGGATTCAACTGGAATTCGAACTCGGCTCCCCGGCTTCTCATTCCGAGCCGATATCCACTGTACCACAACGCACATGGCTCATTAAACTGATGGTTCTATGGAGTTTGCACTCGTTTGCTCCTGGCTTCTTAGGCAGTGCTATGAAGATTGACTTGCTGAGGTCATCTGGTATTACACCACTATTATAAATTTCATTTACTATTTCTGTAATTTTCTCTATGCCAAATTCTTCCAGGGTTATCAGCCGCTCTATGATTATGCTGTCTGTCCAGCTGCTATGTTTCTGTTTATTTTGGCTATTACAGATTCCACTTCAGACTTTAATATTTCTGGTCCGTCTACATCTTTGTGTATTATCGGTTGCTCTCTCTTGTCATGGAAAAGATCTTTTATATATTCTTCCCATCATTGCAGTGTTTCCGCTTTCTTCAATATGATTGTTCCATCCTCCGATTTTATACATCCTGTTGAAGAGCAGGTTTTTTTTTCTTGTCAGTTCTTTTATTTCTTAATGCATGTCTGCTTTATTATGCCTGCTTAGTCTTTCTAATTCTGCACATTTGTCATTGAGCCATTCCTCTTTAGCCTGTCTGCATTTTCTCCTTATTTCCTTGTGTAGTTCCCTGTACTCCACTCCATGTCTTGATATTTTCTGCCTCCTTTGCATCATGTTGAGAACCTCTTCAGTCATCCGCTCGTTTTTTCTTCTGCACCTGATTTCCTGTTCAATCTCCTGTAAAGTGTGTCAATCAGTTAGTGGACTCACATGACATTTTCACAACTAGTATCTAGAAAGTCAAGCTACATCACTGAAGACTGACATGTCAGCAATGTGAGAGAAAAAATCGCAAGACTCTTACAGGTTTTAAAAGCCATTTGAGATGTCATCAGCAATGAGGTGGTAATCATCAGAATGTGTGAAAAATTTAAAAAGTTTGAGTGCAAGAGAGGGCTCTTATTTGGTTACAAGTTGACTTTATATATATATATATATATATATATATATATATATATAGCACGCCTGGTAAACAATCCAGGTAAATTCCAATAGAGACAAACTCAAGAGAACTCAATGTTAAATTCATTTATTTAATTTAACAGAGTAATATAATTCATAAAAGATTTTAGATTATTACAATGGGTAATACATATTTCACCACATCCTGATGTTATTATCACAGCTCGTCAGACCCAAATGGTACAACAGTTGATCCGCAAAATGCCCCCCCTCAAAAAAAAGTTTATAATCTTTTATTTTATTTTACATAGACACTCACATGTCCATATTAAAATAGACATTTGTAACAGTTATTTACAAAAATTTCTCGCTCATCCAAAAAGAACCCCAAAGAAAGAGGAAAGCAAGGATAAAGAAAAGATAGATGATTGATTAATGTAAAGAAGAGAAAAAAGCAAAAAAGGGGAAACAGAAAAAACTGAATGGGAAGCAAGAAGAGAAAAAGAAAGGACAAAGAGATACAATAAAAGGAAATACAGTATCATAATAAATGTTGACTCCATTTATTGTAATAGCAGTGTCTCAAGCCACCTAACTGTTCTCTTAGAATAACATGGAAAAATTTAACTATGAAATTTAATTTCAAATATACTGGGATATATTTACGGTACAAAAACAAAATTGTACATCATAATTTTAATACAACTTGAAAAAATAACTACTCTTACTATTATTTTAAAAATTAATGCTAATTTAAAAAATATTGTTCAAATAATTAAAAATACTAAAATTAAAAAATATAAATATAGAAACAGGAAAAATTAGATAATAATTGGAGTAGATAGACTAAACTATCACCCGGTTCACACTCCACCCACGTCTATTGAACAGGTGTAGAGGCTCATCCCTTGTTCCCTGTTTAGGATGTGGTTTCCGGCTTTCTCTCTTCTAATCTTTTTCACTCTTACGTAGCCCCCTGCACATCAGTGGCGTTACCGCCTTGCTCAGGGTGATATGATTAAAAAAAAAACCTAACAGATATGCACACATAGAGGAATCCTTTGATTAGTGCAGCTAATGTGTACATCGGTAACTATAAAAAAATCAATATTTAATTACTATCACTAATCGACTATTATGCATGCACTAATCAAATTTCAGTTTTAAAATTTTAGCATGCTAATTAAAAATGCATTAATCAAATGATGCCTGTATATAATATTTCATGAGTATTCACCCTTTAATAGACTGCCTTACACATTTCAGTATTTGGCAGACCTGAAGAAGACGACCACCACCTTTAAATTTGTTGTTTTTCAATTTTTTTTTTACTTTTTTTCAGTGCAAATCTTATCGATTACACCCTAAACTCTCCGATTGACCAAAAAAAAAATTTAGAAAAATTTCAATATTCAAACAATTTAAGGAGGGGCTCAGTTTTTCATACAACATTATAGTGAATCGATCCTCCATTTTGGAACCACTCGCCGGTACGACACCACCACCACCTGTAAATTTGTTGATTATTAATTTCTTTTTACCTGTTTCAGTGCAATCTTATCGTTTAAACCCTCAACTTTCCAATTGACAAAGAAAATTTGAAAAAATATCAATATTTAAACAATTTGGGAGGAGGCTAAGTTTTTCATACAACCTTATAGTAAATCAATCCTGTGTGATTAACTTTTTTGCAACTGAATCCTTTGCGAAATTTTTGAAGAAAACCATTCGTAGAGTTTCTGAGGAAAATGTCATCATAAGAATTGAAGAAAACTTGAAAAAAACAAAAACAAGGGTAACAACAAAGCGACCCCAATGCGAGTGGTTCCAAAATGGAGGATCAATTTACTATAACATTGTATGAGAACCTGATCCCCTCTAAAATTGTTTAAATATTGAAATTTTTCTATCTTTTTTTTTTTGATAATCAGAAACTTTATGTGATAATCAATAAGACTGCACTGAAAAAAGTAAAAAAAATGCAAAACGACAAATTTAAAGGTGGTGGTAATCTCCTTCAGGTCTGCCCAGTATTTTTTAAATTTAAACACAGTACTAGACTAGCATCAAGATCTCATAAATTTACAATTGAGCCGGTTTGATGTAACTGTAAATTCTAAGCTGAGTGATTTTTTTTTTCTTGCACTTCTTGTGGAACTCTCTTCCAGCTTCATGCTTTCCAGCCAACTTTAATCTACAAAAATTTAAATGCAATGTCAATTGCTATCTACTGTCCACCTGATTATTCTTTTCTCTTCCCAATTAGTATCTTTCATGTCAAGTAGCCCCTTGTGCTTTAGTGGCTTTTCTTCCTTACATGGGGTGAAACCAATATTATGTGTGTGTGTGTATATATATATATATATATATATATAAGCAATACAAAGAAAGCAGAAAACAGTCACTTCCAAGGTATGATACAACAAAAAAGTGCTCAATACAAAATCCAGCAAGAAGTAAGTAGAGCAAAATATATTTAGCAAATAAGCTGTCACACCTAGCTACTTGTGTTTCAACCATGAGGTATCTTCAAGCAGATGAACCATCTGCCTGCAGATACCTCACAGTTGAAACTTGTTTAGCTATGTGTGACAGCTTATTTACCAAATATATATATATATATATATATATATATAAAGTTGACATTGAAGTTGTCACCCAGAGATGATGGCATGTTTCATGCTAAACAAAATGGCCTGACAATTGCATTTAGCAAGAAACAGACTGACGCCTCTGGATGTTGACATCAATGTCCACTTTTATCTTTGCATACACGCTATCCCTGATATTGAGCACATAAATATAGTGTACCTTAGGACTATATTTCATATATATATATATATATATATATATATATATATATATATATATATATATATAATTATGAATTAAATGTACATTGTGACATGGAAATTTCTATGTTTCCAGATTTTTGTAATTGTAAATCATTGTTGCGGGAGCATTACCCACATATCAGAGTAAACTCATCCAGATTCTATTTAAGCCAGGAGACAGTACTTGGCAAGGGACTAAGTCGAGTAACTGTAGTAGTAGCATTACTGTGATACTTCAAGACTCTGCTAAGCGCTTATATTTGATTGACTATTTGTATTTATTATATGTTGTATTGTACTTGGTATTATTGTCAATATATGTATTTAACCCAATCCGTTGCGTTCGTGTTTTCTTTGAGTGGTCTTAAAACCAAGGCCATATCAATCATGTTTTGAGATTTTTTAAATGTCAATCATTTTCACAGCCAACATCCAACATTGCCTGATGACGAGATTCTATCTCGAAACATAGAAATTTCCAGGTTGCAATGTACATTTAATTCATAATTATATGATTATATTAAGCTATATAATATTTATTGTATTGAGCACTGTTTATAAAAAAATAAATGCCAGGAGACTCAAAACTGTAAAACCTTGGATCATCTTCACCTGGATTTATATATATATATATATATATATATATATATATATATATATGAAATTAAAAACAGATGCCACAAAAAAATAAACATTCATCAAAAATCTCAAATTACAAAAGCTTTTTTAAATGGAGAGAATAAAATGCAAAATTTTTTTGTCAATACAGAATGTCTCGGGTTTAATTGGGAGATTGAGAGAAAACAAATGTTTAACAAAAAAGAAATATAGAAAAGAAATCTCATAAAAATAAAAAAAGAACTTCCTAAATGCCTGAAGAAGCACAAAATGTGGGTGAGAAAAATGAAATTTAAGTTATTTTCTTGTTACTCAGATTGCAATGCCAGCATTATTTTATTTGTGGGAGGTGGAGATAAATTTTGTTATTGCAGGAGACAAGTCCCAAGGCTCAGCTGTTAAAGACATGCATACTTTGTATTACTGTCAGTGTCTTCTTTTATGTGCCTTGTTGCTTCAGGATGTAGGCAATCATTGCCCTCCACACCTTCCTGTCCCTTGTAATTTCATGATGTTTTGTCTTCTGTTTTTTTCTCCCAAATATTGTTCTATCATCCATTTACTCAATCACATCAAGTATGTTATGTGCTGCTTTCCTCTGTTCTTCTATCTGTGCTGTGAGTATCAGGTTTTCCAAGCCCTCCTTCCTCATTACATACCCAAGAAATTTAAACTGTCTCTTCCTGATGTTAAGTATAAGTTTTCTTTTTGTTTCCATTATCTACAACATGTTGCTCACATGTTCGGTCCATGGTATCCTCAGCATCCTTCTGTTGATACAAGTTTCTTCATCTTTGTCCAGCATTTACTGCCATACAGGAGGACAGATCCCACATAGCAGTTCAGCACTCTTTTCTTTGTTTTTAATGAAATATATCACTGGAGAGGGCTGAAAATGGTCCTCCACTTGTTGAAGCACATGAATCTCCTAAGGTGGTTTGAGGGGAATTTAAAATATAAATTTTTAATTTATTTTATAGCTTATTAAGCTTTTGCAGCTTATTTAACACCATAATCCATGGTCCTGGAGCTCAGACTCTTTGGACGTTGGCACGAAAGACTAAAAAGCAATAGTTGTTTCCAGTTAAAGCGAAACCGTAGACTGAAAAAAAAAATGAATGGATGTAAGTCAAATTTTCATTTCCTGGTATCGATATCAAATTTTCTGCATTTTTGTAAAAACTGCTACCTTGAAACTTCTGAATATCATTTCTTATGTCTTTGTCTATGAGTGTATCAAATTTGATTAAAATTGGACCACTCCTTCTATAACCCAATTTTTTCGATTATCAATTTTCAATATTCATCAGGGGTACCTCAACACAAAACCTAGCTAAGAACACTTGCAGATGCTTATAGTACAACTGTGTAAATTTTCAAGAAAATCGGTTCAGTTGTTTCAGAGTCTATAGGTAACGGACACACATACACACACACACAGTCAAAGTTCCATTTATAAATAAGTTTAGATAGATATAAATATATATTAACCCAATTAGAACTCAGCTCTCAAATCTCTAATCTCCAATTACAAGCTTTTATTCATTATACCATTTACACTTCCAGACTTAAAGAACCTTATGTTATTTCAGTTAAATAGGAATAAGAAGTGGGCAAATGATAATAAAAATTAAAGTACTTTTTCAGCAATTCAACTCATTTCACATTCAGATTTAATCGATTAACTTTTCTCTAGGTGCATTACATGAAACAAACCAGGAATATAGAGAAGGTCCTGGTGAGATTTGAATTATTGGATAACTTTGGAAGACAAAACCTCCTAAAACTAAATAAATCCATAACCTTGTTAAACCTTCAACCTTATTTTTGCTTAAGTTGGTAGGTCTTTAACCTTGTTGCTAGAAGTTATCTCATGATAAAAATGGATATTATGGTTATATACTATTCACCCCAAATCTTTACCTCCTTACAGAAAAACTTGCTCAAAATTTAAATAACCAAAATTCTCAGCTGTCCGTAAATGAGCTTCTTGTTTTCAAAACATTGCATGTATCATGTTGACACCTCAGCTATTCTCAATATAAGCAGATGAAACAAGTGGCTAAAATTTCATTTGGGGGCTAGGCACCATGAAAGGTAAAACACATCCATATTTCATTATAACCACTACTCATAGTACTATGATCAATTGATTTGTGAACAGGAAGAATTGTAATATACACCTACAAAAATATCTGTCATGTAGACCCATTTTCTATTGGATTTCTAGAATCTGGAAACATAAATATCCAATAATTCAAATCTCACCAGGACCTTCTCTATATTCCTGGTTTACTCGGATTTTTAGTGCATTTTTAATCCTCATTGTTGATAAATAAAATTGTTTTTGAGAATTTAATATAAAATATATGAGATGTTACTGTGTAACACATTTTTCTTGTGTATGCAAATATATATATATATATATATATATATATATATATATATACACACCTACACTACCAACCACAATTTTGGGACCACTTAGATTTATTCTCTAAGAGAAAGAAATAACAAATTTTATGTCTTAGAAGAATAGATATAGATATATTCTGATGTGATTTGTATCTCATCTGTTTATAATTATATTCTGATGTGATTTGTATCTCATCTGTGTATAATTATATCCTGATGTGATTTGTATCTCATCTGTGTATAATTATATCCTGATGTGATTTGTATCTCTCATCCATATATAATTATATCCTGATTGATTTGTATCTCATCCATATATAATTATATCCTGATGTGATTTGTATCTCATCCATATATAATTATATCCTGATGTGATTTGTATCTCATCCATATATAATTATATCCTGATGTGATTTGTATCTCATCCATATATAATTATATCCTGATGTGATTTGTATCTCATCCATATATAATTATATCCCGATGTGATTTGTATCTCATCCATATATAATTATATCCCGATGTGATTTGTATCTCATCCATATATAATTATATCCCGATGTGATTTGTATCTCATCCATATATAATTATATCCCGATATCGTTGTATCTCATCCATATATAATTATATCCCGATGTGACTTGTATCTCATCCATATATAATTATATCCCGATGTGACTTGTATCTCATCCATATATAATTATATCCCGATGTGACTTGTATCTCATCCATATATAATTATATCCCGATGTGACTTGTATCTCATCCATATATAATTATATCCCGATGTGGCTTGTATCTCATCCATATATAATTATATCCCGATGTGACTTGCTTATCTCATCCATATATAATTATATCCCGATGTGACTTGTATCTCATCCATATATAATTATATCGATGTGACTTGTATCTCATCCATATATAATTATATCCCGATGTGACTTGTATCTCATCCATATATAATTATATTAGTGTGACTTGTATCTCATCCATATATAATTATATCCCGATGTGACTTGTATCTCATCCATATAATTATATCCCGATGTGACTTGTATCTCATCCATATATAATTATATCCCGATGTGACTTGTATCTCATCCATATATAATTATATCGATGTGACTTGTATCTCATCCATATATAATTATATCCCGATGTGACTTGTATCTCATCCATATATAATTATATCCCGATGTGACTTGTATCTCATCCATATATAATTATATCCGATGTGACTTGTATCTCATCCATATATAATTATATCCCGATGTATTGTATCTCATCCATATATAATTATATCCCGATGTGACTTGTATCTCATCCATATATAATTATATCGATGTGACTTGTATCTCATCCATATATAATTATATCGATGTGACTTGTATCTCATCCGTATATATAATTATATCGATGTGACTTGTATCTCATCCATATATAATTATATCGATGTGACTTGTATCTCATCCATATATAATTATATCGATGTGACTTGTATCTCATCCATATATAATTATATCCGATGTGACTTGTATCTCATCCATATATAATTATATCCCGATGTGACTTGTATCTCATCCATATATAATTATATCCCGATGTGACTTGTATCTCATCCATATATAATTATATCGATGTATTGTATCTCATCCATATATAATTATATCCCGATGTGACTTGTATCTCATCCATATATATAATTATATCCCGATGTGACTTGTATCTCATCCATATATAATTATATCCCGATGTGACTTGTATCTCATCCATATATAATTATATCCCTGTGACTTGTATCTCATCCATATATAATTATATCCCGATGTGACTTGTATCTCATCCATATATAATTATATCCCGATGTGACTTGTATCTCATCCATATTATAATTATATCCCGATGTGACTTGTATCTCATCCATATATAATTATATCCTGATGTGACTTGTATCTCATCCATATATAATTATATCCTGATGTGACTTGTATCTCATCCATATATAATTATATCCTGATGGGATATTTAACTCATTCTTTTATGATTTTATTTTTGTATGATATCCTTATATCTTATCTAATTCTTTTTGTGTAGTGAATAATATTAAACAGAATATAATGTAAATGATAATGACCTTTTAACCTTATCAATTTTTTCTCTTTTTTCTTTTTTTTTTTCAATTTTCATTGTTTTGATTACAAAGAAAAAAATTGGGAAGTTTCTACTGAATTAACATGATTAGTGTTTAAGCAAATGTGAACTGAAATATATTGGCTGCTGTTTGTCAGCCAACTGGTAGACGTGAAACACATTAAGATAACTCAACAGGCAAAATTAGACTGAATTATAGATAAGTATGGCAGAGGATGTGCGTTGTGGTACAGTGGATATCGGCTCGGAACGAGAAACCGGGGAGCCGAGTTCAAATTCCAGTTGAATCCATTACATTCACTTACGCGCAAATACCCTTGGGAAAGGTATTAATCCATCTCTTCCCTCCAGTTATGGGTTAAATAACAGGACAGATTGGGTTTTATAGCCTTGGTCGGCAACCAGCCTACTGCAGAAAGCAATGGCAACCTACTGCGGGATAATCTTCTGCCCAGTCAGTCATGTCTCTTTCGAGACATGATCGCCCAAGCGTGCATCACGTATGGCACTTAACTGACTGACTGACTGAATAATTGAATACATGATTAAGGCTTCTACTGGTCATAAAGTGGGGGAGCAGTTTTATATTGTTATGAAGTAATAAACTCATCCCCCACTAATTACTGCATAATAATATAATACATCTCTTCTCCCTCTAGCTATGAGTCAAATAACAGGACAGATTGGGTTCTATAGCCTTGGTCGGCAACCAGCCTACTGCAGAAAGCAATGGCAACCTACTGCGGGATAATCTTCTGCCCAGTCAGTCATGTCTCTTTCGAGACATGATCGCCCAAGTGTGTATCACGTATGGCACTTAACTGACTGACTGAATAATTGAATACAGGATTAAGGCTTCTACTGGTCATAAAGTGGGGGAGCAGTTTTATATTGTTATGAAGTAATAAACTCATCCCCCACTAATTACTGCATAATAATATAATACATCTCTTCTCCCTCTAGCTATGAGTCAAATAACAGGACAGATTGGGTTCTATAGCCTTGGTCGGCAACCAGTCTACCGCAGAAAGCAATGGCAACCTACTGTGGGATAATCTTCTGCCCAGTCAGTCATGTCTCTTTCGAGACATGATCGCCCAAGCGTGTATCACGTATGGCACTTAACTGACTGACTGATGGCGGGATTAAGAAAAAAGGAAGAAGGAGAGGCAAGCAGACAGTTATGAAGAGATTAAGGAGGAGAGATAAAGAACAGTAAACAAACAAGAAATGAAGAAAGGTAAGCAGATAGAAATGTAAAGATAAATAAATATCAAGAGATTAATTTTGAGGGAGAAATATGAATAAAGAAATTAACTGATGGATATGAATAGAATGATATAGATAGATTAATCAACATCATTTAATATCAGTTTCCAGGTTAGCATGGGTTGGATAGAGTTTTTTTGACAGTACCATAATTGAACCATTATGAAATATTGGTGTGAGTTTTACAGCTGTATCTGATTTCCTTGCATTCACTTATATGCAAATACCCTTGGGAAAGGTATTAATACGTCTCTTCCCTCCAGTTATGTGTTAAATAACAGGACAGATTAGGTTTTATATCCTTGGTCGGCAACCTGTCTACCACAGAAAGTAATGGAAACCTACTGCAGGATAATCTTCTGCCCAGTCAGTCATGTCTCTTTCGAGACATGATCGCATAAGTGTATATCACATATGGCACTTAACTGACTGACCCTTACTAACACCAACCAGTTTAGGAGACTGGAAACACAGGGCTTTTATTGAGACATCATCTCTAGGAAGATTACCTACCAAGTTTTAAAAGTTCAGACTACCCTACTCTACACAGAGTAGGTGTAGAGGTTTTTATATCAAATATTTCCTTCTCTTAGATGTTGCTATCCCAAGCTAAAGACTCTTACCCTGTCTAATATTTTTTCTATCTTAAATGAGCCAGAATGAGAGAAAGAAGTTAACTGAAAGACTATAAGGGCAGATAAACACACAGCTAGATAGACTTAAAGATAGCTAGATATAAAGCAATTGTGGTATAGAAACAGACAGACATGGAGAATGAATTAGAGAGAAATTAACTGTAAGATAGACATATAAGATATAAACAAATAAGGATAGAAGGAGAGAATTTGACAGACAAACCTGTGTCTCATTAAGTCAGTCTTTATTATTGGGATAAATATAAGAAAAGAATTTATAAATGGATGAATAGATTATTCTTTAACAAATTTCTTTTGAGTTTTCTTTGAGTGATTTCAATGCTGAAGGACTCTTTTTAAATGGTCGGATGCTGCTTCTCAAATAGGAACATCTTAGGAGAAAAGAGGGAAATCTACAGAGAAATAGGAACATTTTATGACAGGGAGGGAAATCTACAAAGAGATAGGAATAGGTTATGAGAGGGAAGGAAATCTAAACTTATTTATAAATGGAACTTTGTATGTGTGTGTGTGTGTGTGTCCGTCACTTATACTCCGAAACGACTGAACTGATTTTCTTGAAAATTTACACAGTTGTACTATAAGCATCTGCAAGTGTTCTTAGCTAGGTTTTGTGTCAATGTACCCCCCAATAAATATCAAAAATCGATAATCGAAAAAATCAGGTTATAAAAGGAGTGGTCCGATTTTAATCAAATTTGATACACTCATAGACAAAGACATAAGAAATGATATTCAGAAGTTTCAAGGTTGCAGTTGTTACAATAGTGCAGAAAATCGATAATATATATATATATAATATATATATATGTATATATAAATATATATATATATATGTTTGTGTGTGCGTATGTCTATTTATCTGTCTGTATGTCCTTTATACAAATCCACAATTTTTATCCAATTCTCACCAAACTTCACACAAATATTCTTTAGGCTGAGTCTGAGCTCCAGGGCCATGGGTTAGTTTTAAAGCTTTCATTACACCCGAGCAATGCCGGGCTATACTGCTAGTCTACAGAGAGATAAGAACAGGTTATGAGGGTGGGGGGAAATCTACAGATAGATAGGAACATATTAGGAAAAAGGGTGAGAATGCAATAGACAAATATTCATAAACAGATTAGGATAGATAGTGAGGGTGAGAAATCAAAATAGATATGAATAGATTATGAGAGGGAATCGGATAGAAATCAAAAGATGAACAGATTAGGAAAAAGAGAGAGGAGAGAAATCAAGATATGAACAGAAAAGGGGGAATCAATATAGAAACAGATTAGAAGAAAGGGTAGGAACTCAATAGATGGCTTGGTATTTTTTTTTTTTTTTTTTTTTATAAGCGTTTCACCCCGAGCAAGGCATGTCACTGCCACTACTGTGCAGGGGGCTACGTAGAGAGGAGAAAGGCTGGTTAAATATAGGAAATAACAGAGGGTGGGTGATAGGCGGGTGAGGATACCGAGAATGAGGGTTGGGTAGATGAGAGTGTTGTGAGAATAGTTGGGAGTTAGTGTGATAGGAGGTGTCTATTGACCCTACATTTAAACACCTGGAGATTGTAACTGTCGGGAAAGCAGACTTGTGGAAGGGAGTTCCACAGGCGGGAAGCGCGAGAAAAGAAGCTGTTGGAGTAGAATTTACGGTTACATCTTATTTGTTTAACTGTAAAAGGGTAGGACCTAGTTGCTAATCTAGTATCTCGTGTAAATTCGTGCTTGGGCGGCACCAGTGATCTAAGCTCATTGGAGCAGAAGCCATGAAAGTACTTGTAGAAGAGGCACAGGGAAGCTACATCACGCCGGTGTGAGAGATGAACAGATTAGAATAGAGAGTTGGAGAGATAAATCAACAGATAGATATTAATTGGTTAAGATAGAGAGAGAGAGGAGTGAAACCAACAGATAAACAGACAAACGTATGCATCTATATTGAATTAGTTTATAGTTTTGATACAAATATAAAAATAATTAACAAAAACAAAAAAAATATTTGTCTATATCTCTGAGATGGGGTATTGTAAATATTTACACTGTTCAGACTATTGTCCTCATTGTTAAAGAAGATAAACAACAACCAGTTGTAAGTATAGTGAACAGGATATTTATTTGACCGAATGCTGTGTGCGACTGGTCTCTAAGAGAATGTCATCCAGAATGCACCTTGTGGCCTCCCCTCTTCCTCATGTTCCCCTCACGGCCCCTCTCAGGTTCAAGGGAAGACAACCGGTCTTCCAAACTTGTGGGATAGACTGTGTTAGATGTTAACACTCATCTTTGTTGCCATATTCATGTTTCCGCCATTTATACTTTGACCTTCTTCAGGTGATTGGAATTTTGAACTGAACCCTTTATTCTGTTCTCCTGGGTAGATTGTCTGAGCTCCATGAGCTCTTCTAGATGTCTACAGTTTGGCTTGAAATTCTAATCACCTCAAAAAAGTTGTAGTGTACAATGGCTGAAGCATTATGGGCAACAAAGATGAGGACAATAACGAATAATGTAAATTATGTAAATAATAACAAAAAACAATTGATAGATAAAAAAATATAAATTAAGAAGTAACTTGTAATTTTGTTCTGATTTTATTTTATATTTTTTTAATTTTTGTTTTCTTTCCCAGATTTCAAGGCTGAAGGATCCTTTGGTATGGTTGGATGCTGCTGCTCAAATTTTTTATTCTTTCGGTTTGGCTTTTGGAGGCCTGATTGCTTTTGCTAGTTACAACAACCCGGGCAACAATTGTCAGAAAGATGCTATCATTGTTTCAATTTGCAATTGGCTGACTGCTATCTATGCTTGCCTGGTCATCTTCTCCATTCTTGGTTACAAGGCCACTTTAATGTTTGAACATTGCCTTGATCAGTAAGTTAAAAAAAAATTATATACTTTTTAATTTTATTTTCTGATTTCCTGAAATATTTGTTTTATTGTCCTTCTTTCACTCCTTACTTCCTAGTGGCATTATTACCTTGCTTGGGTTTAAATAATTTTTTAAAAAATCAGACATTTTGACACCCTTATTTTTATTTTATTTTTAGTTTTTTTTACTAAAGTTCACCCAATGCAATGCTCAAGAGTCACTCAAAGTAGATTGCTGTTGTTAAAAGTTTATGAAGTGGGATATACGCAAATACACTTGGGATAGCCATAAATTCATCTCTTCTCCATCCAGCTTTAGTTTGAATAGTAGAACAGATTGGGTTCTGTAGCCTTGGTTGGCAACCAGTCTACTGCAAGAAGAAATGACTTAGTGGTACAAGTCTTATTAATTAACCAATAGGTGGAGGAAAAAGAAATTCATGCCTTTCCCAAGAGTACTTGCTTATAAGTGAATATAACAAACCAAGCAGGAATTCAAACTCTGCTCTCTGATTAATAATTCCGAGCCATTATCCATTAAACGACCTGCATATCTAAGCTTACAGCACCTGGTATTCCCAAGTTGTCACCCATCTAGATATTGACAAGATTTCAATGTGATGTGACCATATGACTTGGTAAAAGCTAATTTTGTAACACAACTATTTTTTTGTAATTTTTATACTGAAATAGATTTCCATGGTAATAGTTTTGATGAGCTTTCCTCTTTGATATCTCAACTTTACAAATTTAAGCTCAGTACTAAATTGGTAGTTAGGTATCATCATTTTATAATTGAAATTGTTAGATCTAGCCATAAGTTCTATACTAGAGTTTTTTTCTCTCACATTTCTCACTCATGAAATACTTATCTTGCTTTCCTGTCAACTACATCAGTCATCATCTTGTGTCTCTTTGAATCCTGTTCTTTTTATTGCCCTTTCTACTCAGTAATGTTTTCTCAGTTTTATTCTTGCTTTCCTGTCAACTACATCAGTCATCATCTTGTGTCTCTTTGAATCCTGTTCTTTTTATTGCCCTTTCTACTCAGTAATGTTTTCTCAGTTTTATTCTTGCTTTCCTGTCAACTACATCAGTCATCATCTTGTGTCTCTTTGAATCCTGTTCTTTTTATTGCCCTTTCTACTCAGTAATGTTTTCTCAGTTTTATTCTTGATTTCCTGTCAACTACATCAGTCATCATCTTGTGTCTCTTTGAATCCTGTTCTTTTTATCGTCCTTTCTACTCAGTAATGTTTTCTCAGTTTTGTCTTTGATTTCCTGTCAACTACATCAGTCATCAATTCTGTCTCTTTTAATCCTGTCTTTTTATTGCCCTTTCACTCAGTAATGTTTTCAGTTTTATTCTCAGTTTTCCTGTCAACTACATCAGTCATCATCTTGTGTCTTTGAATCCTGTTCTTTTTATTGCCCTTTCTACTCAGTAATGTTTTCTCAGTTTTATTCTTGCTTTCCTGTCAACTACATCAGTCATCATCTTGTGTCTTTGAATCCTGTTTTTTGACATCCTTTCTACTAGTAATGTTTTCTCAGTTTTATTCTTGCTTTCCTGTCAACTACATCAGTCATCATCTTGTGTCTCTTTGAATCCTGTTCTTTTTATTGGTTCCTTCTACTCAGTATGTTTCTTTCTCAGTTTTGTCTTTGATTTCGTCAACTACATCAGTCATCATCTTGTGTCTCTTGAATCCTGTTCTTTTTATTGCCCTTTCTCTACTCAGTACGTTTTCTCAGTTTAATTCTGTTTTCCTGTCAACTACATCAGTCATCATTCTATGTCTCTTTGAATCCTGTTCTTTTTATTGCCCTTTCTACTCAGTAATGTTTTCTCAGTTTTATTCTTGATTTCCTGTCAACTACATCAGTCATCATCTTGTGTCTCTTTGAATCCTGTTCTTTTTATTGCCCCTTTTCTACTCAGTAATGTTTTCTCAGTTTTATTCTTGATTTCCTGTCAACTACATCAGTCATCATCTTGTGTCTCTTTGAATCCTGTTCTTTTTATTGCCCTTTCTACTCAGCATGCCTTTCAGCTTTATTCTTGATTTCCTGTCAACTACATCAGTCATCATCTGTGTCTTTGAACTTGCCCTTTTTATTGCCCTTTCTACTCAGTAATGTTTTCAGTTTTATTCTTGATTTCCTGTCAGACTACATCAGTCATCATCTTGTGTCTCTTTGAATCCTGTTCTTTTTATTGTCCTTTCTACTCAGTAATGTTTCTCAGTTTTATTCTTGATTTCCTGTCAACTACATCAGTCATCACTTGTGGTTCTTTGAATCCTGTTCTTTTTATTGTCCTTTCTACTCAGTACTGTCAGTTTATTCTTTGCTTTCCTGTCAACTACATCAGTCATCATCTTGTGTCTCTTTGAATCCTCTGTTCTTTTTATTTGTCCTTTCTACTCTAGTAATGTTTTCTCAGTTTTATTCTTTGGATTTCAGTTCAACTACATCAGTCATCATCTTTAGGTCTCTTTGAACTTGTTCTTTATTTGCCCTTTCTACTCAGTAATGTTTTCTCAGTTTAATTCTTGCTTTCCTGTCAACTACATCAGTCATCATCTTGTGTCTCTTTGAATCTGTTCTTTTTATTGTCCTTCTCATCAGAATGGTTTTCTCAGTTTTACTTTTTGCTTTCCTGTCATCCATCAGTCATCATCTTGTGTCTCTTTTGAATCCTGTTCTTTTTTATTGTCCTTTCTACTCAGTAATAAGTGTTTTCTCAGTTTTATTCTTTCCTGTCAACTAATTATCATTTGTGTCTTTGAATCCTGTTCTTTTTATCTCTTTTACCAGTGCTGCTTTCAGTTTTATTCTTGCTTTTTTGTCAACTACGATTTTCAAAAATTAAAAGCAGTGTAAGTCATCCTCATCTGTTTCCTTAATTCCTGTTCTTTTATTAACTCCTCTTTTTAATTTTTTCTCAAATTTTATCACACTCAGTAACCCCTTATCTTAGTGGCTTTATTGCCTTGCATGGTGCAAAATTATTGAAATGAAAATCAAAAATTGAATTAGAAATCAAAGGTTCAGTTGCTTAACATAAATCAATTTTTGTTTTGTTAATGAAGATTTTGTTCATGTTAAATAAAATTCTGTTTGTGATGACGCCTTTTCATCAGAGAAATATTGTTGTTAGAATCCATTTAGCATTATAAATCTACCATTTGTCTGTACATGTATATTTCTACCATATCTGATCAGGTGTTCCTGTTGTACAGTAGCCTAAGAAATGTTTTAGCCAGGAGAAAATTTTAAAAAATTAATTATATAACCCCAACTCAACATAAATAAACAGCATTTGAATTTAAGAGGAAGTAGGTCATTCATTTGCTAGCTTCAGTGCTTGTATTTGATTTTTCATGGATTTGATCAAGTTATCACCAATTGTTTGTTTTATATTTTGCTGCTCCTTTAGCAATGTTTCTTTAAGGGTTTTCACTGATGTGATTTTCGTTGCACACTCTCGAAGTTTTCAGTCAAGGTGCTCCCAAATATGCTCTATTGGATTCATGTCAGGACTTTAGGCTACTCCTGGCAGTGACTTGATTCCTTGCAATTCCTTTCAGGCCTTAGTTTCAGATTTGTGGGAATAGTCTTTTCTCTAGTTTAAACCATTCAATTTCTCATCAACAAGAATCGTCTCAGTTTTCACCGATGTGATTTTGGTTGCACACTCTTAAAGTTTTTGATCAAGGTGCCCCCAAGTGTGCTCTATTGATTCATTTCAGAATTTTAGGCTATTCATGGCAGACCTGATTCTTTGCGATTCCTTCCAGGTCTTTGCTATTTTACTCATATAACATGGTGCTTCATCTTCTGGGAAAAGGTAGACATTCTTGTAAATTTGATTGGTTTCAAATAGTGGGAGTAGTCCTTTCTCTAATGTTTGACAGCATTTTAGACCATTCAATTGCTCATCAACAAGAATTGTCTCAGATTTCCCTCCAAACCAGACATCGTCCACACACCATTACTCCAATCTTTCCATGTTTCATGGTCGTCTGCAGACATTCAGTGTTCCAAGTCACATTCTGATTTCTCTAAACATAAACCTGTCTTGAATTAGAATATTGGTAGAAGTTACTTTCATCTGACCAAATTACAACTGCTAAAATTCATAATCTTTGCTTATGACTTCTCTCACCCAGTCCATATGCCTGTTCTTGTTAACCTCTAAAATGAAGGGCTTCTTTCTTGCAACTTTTCTTTGATAGCATAACACTTAGTCTTTCTTATCACATATGGTGATATTTCCGTCCTGGTGACAACACCTTAGACGATCTGATGACAATTTCTGATGACTTCCCTCTTCAGCATTCTTTTTTTTTTCACTCAGAAATGATGCCTGGTCTTCCTGAACATTGTTCCATATGACAATGGTCTTCTTCATTAAATTTCTTGACAATATTAACCGTTTGATGATTAACCTGGAAAAACCTGGCAAATTCTCTATTTGACTTGCCACACTGGTGCCATCCTATTATTTGCCCTCATTGAAATTCACCAATTTTCTTACTTCCGCAAACTTTCATTGCAAAATATAAGTCAGCTATCGTTTATAGATGAGAATAGCTTGATATTAACATGGTATTGTCCAAAAAAAAGAAACATTATTACACAAGCCAAAACTGCTGTAATCAGTCAGTTAAGTGCCATGACTGACTGAGCAGAAGATTATCCCGCAGTAGGTTGCCATTGCGGTAGACTGGTTGCCAGGCAAGACTATAGAACCCAGTCTGTCCTGTTATTTAACCCATAACTGGAGGGAAGAGACGGATTAATACCTTTCCCAAGGGTATTTGCGTGTAAGTGAATGCAAGGAATTCAACTGGAATTTGAACTCAGCTTCCCGGCTTGTCATTCCAAGTCGATATCCTCTGCACCACAAGTGTTGCTAAAAACTTATAGCCCACTATATATCTCAAGTTTCTTGACAAAATTCAAAGAAGGATCTGCAATGAAATCAATCCTGACCTGGCATCTCAACTTCAGTCACTTTCTTATCGACATGACATGGCTCTCCTATCTTTACTACAAATATTTCAGTAACAACAGTTCTGAGTTTTTTTCTTTTATGCCTTGATTACTGGAATTTAAATGTGCTACTAGATTGGCAACTAGGTCTCATCATTTTACTGTTGAACTAGCTAGATGTAATTGCCTTTTCTATTCTAAAAAGTTTCTTTTCTCCCACCTCACCTGTGGAGAATGGCTAGCTTCCCTACCACCTGTAATCTTCAAACATCAATCACTGTCTTCTGTCTTCTTGAACACTGTTTCTTTTGTCTCCTTACTTAAATCCTTCTCATTCTCTTTTCACTCCTAATAACTCTGCATCTTAGTTGCATTATTGCCTTGCTTTGGGTGAAACGATTAAATTAAAAAAATTTAAAATTGTCTTATATATTTATCTATATCCAAATAATATGACAACAACTTAATAATTTGAACTTAAATATTTAATTAATTTATGACTTAATATTAATGTTTCTTAATAATGAGCATTAATGAAATATTTATTTCAATTATTATATTTTAATAATATTTTAAATAGTTCATCTCTTCTACTCAAACAGTTTCTTTTCTCACACTTCCTGTCTGTGGGACTTCATTCCTTTTACTTCTCTGATAGCTACAAAAATTTAAATGCAATGTCAATTACTATCTTCTATCTTAAATCCTGTTGATCTTTTATCCTTTCTTTAATACCCTGTATCCAGTCTTTTCTCTCACTTTGACCCTCTCTGTACTAGTGGCAGTCTCACCTTATTTGGAGTGAAATGATTAAAAAAAACAAAAATATGGCTGAAACAAAAATTGTCATTTTACTACTGTATGCATAGGAAAAAACATCCTCAGGTTACATAAACCATTACATTCTCTCCCTAAAATATCTATCAACAAGTGTCAGTTTCTAAAAAGTCTGGTTTTATTTTTATTAGGTTGTCCAAAAAGTTCGTAAACACTTGTAAAAAATTGAAATTTTACTCGCAAAAACAACAAAAATTATTGCTCAAAATAAAGAACATCATTTTCCAAGACTTTCTGCCATCGATCTGCAAGTTTTCGGATCTGGTCAAAGTACCAGTCAGCCAGCTTCAAATCAAAGAATTCTTGATACACTTCCTCGACTTCATCAAACAAGTCGAATCTACAGCCCTTCAGAAAGTGTTGCATTGAGCGGAAAAGGCCGTAATCTAATGGAGCACAGTCAGGACTGTAGGCTGGATGTGGCAGAACCTCAACGCCGTCCAGCTTTTCAAACTTGTCTTTGGTCTTCCTGGCGGTGTATGGCTTGGCATTGTCCTGCTGCATCAAAGTGCGTTTTCGGTTGATCAGAGCCAGGTACTTTTGCTTCAACTTTTCGTAGACCCACTCAAGTTGCTGACAGTAAAGTTCGGCACTGATAGCACGACCATTCAGAATCAACTCAAAATGCACGATTCCTTCAAAGTTCCACCAAACGCAAAACATGACTTTCTTACTGAATCAATCTTGTTTTGGAACCGATGGTGTCTCTTGCCCTTTCTGAACCCATCGCTTGTCTCGATTGTGCTGGACCAGATAGACCCATTCCATAAGTGTTTACGAACTTTTGTGACAACCTAATGAATTTAATTTTTGCTGTTAATTTACTAAAGTTTAAATTCTTTCTCTATTTTTAGTAATGCCAAACTTATTATGGAAAAGTTCCCGTCAATCAACATGACAAAGTTCACTGGCCATGCTGTGGACTACACAACAGTTGGGGTACCTGCTGATGAACTATCAAGCTTGAAGTTACGAACTTGTAATCTCCAAGATGATTTAAATAATGTAAGTATTATTTTTGCAAAGCTATCATCAGAATTAAAGCATAAAATCCAAAATTTTAATCAAACATTTTTTCATATCTTAAGCCAGTTGTATAACAGCTGCCCATTTACGAATATATTCATCAGCTAGGGTAGTGAGGTAATCCCTATTGCAGAAACATGCTCAGACACATTTTATGCTTTATCAACACCCACATAGCCAACTTGTGGTTTATACTACAACTAGGCAGAACAGACCTTAGTTACAGTTTCTGAGAGAGAGTGCATAATCTGGTGTAATCAGTTGTTGAACAAGGCAGGTGCATTCAAGTCCTCAGTCATGATGATTTGTAACTTAATGCTGACAATAGCTTCCAAACAGTTTTGTCAACAACTTTCCTTAACATGGCTTGAGTCAAACTGTAATATTTAGTTACATTCTAATGGCACGACACACTACAATCACCACCCTAGGCTGATATTATCAAGACCACCTTGACAAATCAACTCTGGTAAGATTCAAACACTGTTCTCATGATTGGAAGGCTAACATTTTAACCATTCCGCCACATGCCCATGTCAATCAGTTATAATATTTTTTTAAATTCTGCTTCAAAAAGACAAACTAAGAAAAGTCAAGATTCTGCAGAAAATGAGCAAGATGATTAAAAATAAAAGAACTAACATTAGAAAATAAAAGAATAAAATGCCGGACTATTATCTTAATATTGAATATTTAAATCAATTTTTTTTTTTTTTTTTTTTTTTTTTTTTTGACAAGTAGATCAGAAGATGAACCAAGGACTAAAAAATCAAAACTAACATCAGAAACAAAAAATAAAGTGCTGAATTACAATCTCAATATTGAACAGAAAGAAGTAAAGATCAATTGTAAGAAGATAGAATACATGGTTATAAGCAAAAGGGACACAGCTGAAAGTGAATGTTACACATTGGGCATGTTAAAATGAAGAATGTACAAAAATTTGACTGAACCATAATGTCCCCACACATAATTCTTTTAAAATGTAATACCCTCCAAATCCACTTTATTCATCCAATTGGATGATCTTTTTTTTATTTTTAATTTAATTTTATTATTTTTATTTTTTAAATTTCCTGATCTGTATATTTATAACCAAATAAATTTCCCACACTTCACTGCCTGATGATGGTACATTAAACACCAGAACTTTATAGCCATTAAGTAGCAGTATGCTATTATTATAATAATAATAATAATAATAATAATAGCTATATATATATAAGAAAAATTAAGGCAGACACATTATTTCATGGTAAATCGGAAGCATAGGCCTATTTCAGGTGAATCATCATCAGCTTCCGTCTTTATTTTACAAAGATTTTACATTCATGTATACTTCCGATTTACCATGAAATAACGTGTCTGCCTTAATTTTTCTTATATTTGCTTTATATTTATATATATAAATATATATTTAGAGCTCTCTTAGAGAGTTATCCTACCACTGTATGTACACTATACTCCTTTGGATTCTTCTATACCCACACTGCATGCTGATATATATATATATATATATATATATATTTATTTTATAATCATATCGCCCCAAGCAAGACAGTCTACTGCCACTGGTGCACAGGGTGTTACATAGGAGGAAAGTTATGAGAAAGAGTGATAGGTTACAGGGCGTGTCAGGAAGTGGGTAAGAGAAGGGTTAAGATACTGAGAAAGGAGCATAAGAGAGAAGATGCAAGTTAACAAGATAGAAGATGACTATTGACTTTACACATAAACTCTTGGAGATTGTAGCTGTTGGGAAAGCAAGTAAACGGAAGGGAATTCCACAGATGGGAAGTGTGAGAAAAAAAGCAGCTGGAGTAGAATTTCAGTTTATATTTTATTAGTTTTATTGGGACCTAGTTGCTAATCTTGTGGCTTGAGTAAATTCATGCATAGGGCGAACCAGAGAGCTATTTATTTCCTTCCTGTCATGCTCATCGAGAGTCTATAGGAAGATAGTGTCAGTTCATTCTCTTTAGTACCAGTTATGAAAGCTCTTGCAGCATGCTTACTCTTTAACAGTGCCTTATTATCTTATTTTTTTGCAATAATTATGTTGTCGAGTTGTGAAGAATATATATATATATATATTCTCATTATTACAATAACGACAGTTGTGTATTTATGTGTGTGTGTGTGTCTATATATATATATATATATATATTTCTATGAATCACTAATGCATTGGTTAGATTATTATTAGTGATGTCTCTTTTGTGTTCATATATACGTTTTTCTAGATTTCTACTTGTTTCTCCGATGTAGATGGAGGAACAGTCCTGGCAATTTATTCAGTATACACCTGCTTGTTCGTCATTTTGATTTCTGTTATTTTTAGATCTGATAATGTCCATAATAGTTTTTGAAGTAGTTGTTACGATGTGTGTGTTTTTTATATGTGATAGATTGTTTTGGATATTAGATGCAATGGAGTTGGTAGTATGATGTATTTGTTATTGTTTAGATTATTATTGTTAACAGTGTTTCTTTTGTTGTGGTTGTATATATTATGTGCCTTTCTTTTTGCATTTTGAATGAAATGATATAGGTAATGTAAATCTCTAAATGTGCTTTCTATATATTTTTCTTCTTTTGTTAAATATTGGGGGCTGCATATTCTTAGTGCTCTTAAAAAGAAACCTATAATAATACCAGATTTGATTTTGGAAGAGTGGCTGGAGTAAAAAAATTACTCTAAATTTTCTTCATTCTTTCATTGCTGAAACTGCAATATAGGTAATTATTAAATATTTATAAATTCATTTGATGCACATGTTATTGTGCAGTATTAACAAAAGAGCCATTCTATTTTCATTTACAATTATTCACTTGGCAATAAATACTAAAAAAAATAGTATGAGACATAATTTTTTTAAAACATGAAGGGGGCCTAATAATTATGGCCAGTAGTGCACCCATAGCCCAGAGGGAGAATCGCCACCTGACGCCAGGTTTCAATCCTGGGTAAAAAGCAGTCGGAGTCTAACCGTACTAATGAGCTGTGATACAGCAAAACAGATCTGTCTGTGGATGACTATATATATATATATATCTCGTCACACTCAGAAGTTTGGATTACTTCTTTTTTCTTATGTCTTAATGTAAGATACTCAGTACTAGGTACATCAATATATATGTTTCTGTCATTTTAGACAGCTTATCAATATAAATATTTTGCCATCATTTTTGATGACACAAGCCCACTTGTTTAATAATAACAAAGATGAGAACAATAGTCAGCATTAAAATAATAACAATCTTGTAAGAAAGTATTTAGCTACTATAAACCTCAATCGGATTAAGACAGTTCACACTGTAAATCCATCATCGGTTTAAAACTCTCTATAATCTAACTTGAGAAATGTCAGTCTATTTGGCTTTGTCCAAATCCTTGGGTTTTTCCTAACACATGTGTCTAAGATTAGACAATGCTCTTAGTAAGTGAAGTCTTTTCAGAAAAAGATTTGGATTAACCTAGTAAATCCATGTTTTCAACAGGTTGTGGTTGTTGGGGGTGATAGGCAAAAATAAGGAGGTGGTTATACGCAAAGAATAAACCTGAATTAAATAAACAGATCGCTTGTTAAATAAGTACAAACTGGCAGATCAATAGGAGGCAACTTATATAAAGAGATTGAGATAAATGAAAATTGGTAAGCCAAGTAAGATATATAGATAAAGTAGATATGAAAAATATCTTTGTATAATGCCCAATTAATTTTGCAATTAATTATGTATTAATTTTGCAGTATAAACTACATATATATACTAGCAGTATATACCGGTGTTGCTCGGGTGTAATGAAAGCTTTAAAACTAATCCATCATCCTGGAGCTCAGACTCTTTGGACGTTGGCATGAAAGACTAAAAAGCAATAGTTGTTTCCAGTTAAAGCGAAACCGTAGACTGAAAGAAAAATGAATGGATGTAAGTCAAATTTTGATTTCTTGGTATCAATATCAAATAAGATTTTTTGTCGTAAACTGAATTTTGAAGGCTAAATAAGTCCTCTGAGTAAATGGTATCATGGCTGAGACTAAGAACTACAATTATACCTACTTATAGCCAAACCCGAGGCAAAAACTAAAATAAAAGGGTTGAAAAAAATACAGACATATAGGCAGATAAACAGACACACACACAAACATCTTGCCTTTTATATATATATATATATATATATATATAATTGATTTTCTGCACTATTGTAAGAACTGCAACCTTGAAACTTCTGAATATCATTTCTTATGTTTTTGTCTATGAGTGTATCAAATTTTATTAAAATCGGACCACTCCTTCTATAACCCGATTTTTTCGATTATCGATTTTTGATATTTATCGGGGGTACCTTGACACAAAACCTAGTTAAGAACAGTCGCAGATGCTTATAGTACAACTGTGTAAATTTTCAAGAAAATTGGTTCAGCCGTTTCAGAGTCTATAGGTAACGGATACACACACACAGAGACACACACACACACACAAAGTTCCATTTATAAATAAGTTTAGATATATATATGTGTGTGTGTTGTAATAATACTTAGTGTTGTTTTTTTTTTTAGTAGTTTACTGATAAACATTTTAGGCAAGCATTATTTGTCATAAAGTGCTTGATATTGAGATAGAGCATTAATAGAATTAATGTAGAAGGGTTATTTATATACCTGAGCAGTGTTATTTCAGCCATGCTGAGTTCAAAGTTTTGTGAAGCCATTATTGTGATGTCATCACTCTTCAGGGTTTTTCTGCTGTTGTTTCCAAATTATATATTTATACAAAGAAACAACAGCAGAAAAATAAAAACCCTGAAGAGTGCTCAGTTAAGTGAAAAAACCCTATTATATCATCACCATTGTTTAACATTCATTTCCATGCAAGCATGGGTTGGATTGGGTTTTCTTGATGGCTCCATAATTGAACCATCATGAAATACTAGAACTCTTTAACCTTGGTAGGTAATCCTAGAGATGGTGACTCAATAAAAACACTGACTTTCCAGTCTCCTAAAATGGTTGGCATTAGTAAAAGCATACAGTTGTAAAACTCACTCCAATATTTCATGATGGTTCAATTACATATGATAGATAGATCATGTAGAACATGGACCCAGCTTATCAAAGAGGATTTCAGAAAGTTGAGATTACAGCCAAGCCTTATTCAAAATTGGACAGCCTGGAAAAGAGCCATTAAGAAAACTCCAACCAACCCATGCTTGCATGGAAACAGGCGTTAAACAATGATGATTTTTTTCTTTAAAATATATTGCAAAACTTTTCCACACATAAACCGTACCAAAACTGTAAACTTGTATTCTATTATAATTTTCTTTATGAGCTGCCAAATCTCACTTGATTCCATATTTTTAAAGAGTTCCTTTAGGTTATCTGCTCTGTAATACTGGACTTGTGCTTGTTGGAATTCATTACACATTATCAATACATGCAAAATTGTGTGGTCCTAAATATGACCTTATACTGCATCTGGCAACAAGGCCTCTGATTTGGAAGTTGTGAGGAGCATGGAACCACCTCTTAATTGCTGTTGTTCCCAGGTCCACCTTGACCCAGAGTGGTAGCACCTGTTAGGGTCCCAGCTATGAGTAAATAGTTAACCCCCAAACTGGGATCAAAATGCTCTGAAAGTATTTACCAACAAAACATTTTGAATGAAAAATATTACCAAGAAAACCCTTTTTGACTGAAAAGTATTACCAAGAAAACCTTTTTTGAATGAAAAATATTACCAAGAAAACCTTTTTGAATGAAAAATATTACCAAGAAAACCTTTTTTGAATGAAAAATATTACCAAGAAAACCTTTTTTGAATGAAAAATATTACCAAGAAAACCTTTTTTGAATGAAAAATATTACCAAGAAAACCTTTTTTGAATGAAAAATATTACCAAGAAAACCTTTTTTGAATGAAAAATATTACCAAGAAAACCTTTTTTGAATGAAAAATATTACCAAGAAAACCTTTTTTGAATGAAAAATGTTACCAACTATTTGAATAAAAAATATATTACCAACAAAACTTAGTGAATGAAAAATATATTGCCAACAAAACTTAGTGAATGAAAAATATATTGCCAACAAAACTTTTTTCATTGAAAATATATTACCAACAAATTATTTTTAAAGACTGGCCCTTAAATGACCAAAATGGCTGATGGTTTGTTAAACTTAAACCAAACCAAACCAAAATTGTGTACAGTTCCTGACATGGTATGCATAACGGTGGTTCTTCATTTTATTGTCAACAATTCAAGCATTTCAAAATGTGCAACTTTAGGGAATAACAAGTTTCATTCTTTCAGCATGACAATGCAACATTTCCCTTGAGAAAATCAAACAAGAAAATCAATTCATAAACATCTAACATTTTACTTCAACTTTCCTTATCAGATTGGCATATTATTCTCATCAGAACATTTTCTTAGTACCAGGATATTGAGAAATAAGCAAGATGCCATTTCACAGTAAATTTTTGCAAAATGTCTCTTGAAGCAAATCATTATCAATGCACCAGAGATTTAGCCAAAAGGCCCAGTGCACCATTTTCAACTATACAGAAAAAATCTCCAGTAAATTGGAATTAAACCTAAGAAGAAATGTCCAATTTCCCATAAAGCAACGATATCTAGTTAGTTACTACATTTGCTGCAAGGAAATTTTTCTTGCCAGAATTCATCTTGCACATTTATAAATCTATCATTCATCCATGCATTAAATATTATTGCCATATCTTGTCTGGTGCTCATACTGTGCATCTTAAGATTTGAAGGAAAAAAAAAACAATCATTAAAAAATAAAATCTAGAAAGTTGTTATTCTTATGGGCATATCACATGGAAACATTAGTTCTTGTATGATCATTGAAGTTAAACTACATTGAGCATGGTCACTCAATTCCTGTTGCAATCATTACATTCAACTGCCCTTGGGAAAGAAGTGAATTCACCTCCTCTCCCCCAGCTATGGGGTAATTAGTAAGAGTTGTATCAGTAAACCATTCAGTCAGTTAGTTAAGTGTCATATATGTTACACATTTGGGTGATCATGTCTCTTTCGATTCATGACTGACTTGGCAAAAGATTTTCCCACAGTAGGTTGCCATTACTTTCTGCGATAGACTCATTGCCAACCAAGATTATAGAACCCAATCTGTTCTGCTATTAACCCATAGCTGGAGAGAGAAGTGATGGATTAATACTTTTCCCAAAGGTATTTGCACGTAAGCGAATGCAACGAATTCAACTGGAATTCAAACTCGACTCTCCAATTTCTTGTTCCGAGCTGATATTCACGGCACCACAATGCACATCCCAGATAAACCATTATCATCTTACAATCTAAAAATATTTTCTGGTTTTAAATAATCTGCAAAGACCATAGAAAAGAAATCAATCAAAAGTAGTCATTCTCACTTTATTTAAAACCAAAACAGGATGCTTTGCTATACATTTGCTATGATGGGAAAAGTATTATCGGCTGGTTTATAGAGAAATCCTCACTTTAAATTTCTATTGTCAACACTTCAATGGTGCAATGACACTTCGGTGATATTCTCTGGTATGAGACTGCAAGGCCTCTCTCAGTAACACAAATCCACAAAAAAATAAATTAATTTCACTTTGAATTTTGGTTTCATCATCATTAATAAACACACCTAATATCTTTGGATTTTCTTTTGAATTCATAATTAAAGTTTGTAGTGCCAGGAGATTTTGAAATAAGGTAAATATCAATTCAGGTTTGACAAATTATAGCTTGTTTCCATTATTGAAATATCTAAAAAATGTAGTCAACAGGGGCATTTAAAGACCACATAAACCTTATGCTTGAAATTTTAAAATATTGTACAAATTGTTTTCATGTTACAGTATGTTTTGAATCAATGTTATATATTTCTGTTTGGGGGAGACATTTATGTGATGGGTGGGGTCATGTACAGGTAAATGTAAGTTTTTCCAATAATATGAACTACAGGTTGGCTTGAGCATATTATGTATTAAATGACTATTTAAAATGTTATCGAATTGTATTACTGAAATGTTTTAAAAATGAATACAAATTTAAGCTTTCATTAATTGTGACATCTACACTACCAGCCATAATTATTAGGCCACCGCAATGTTTTAAAAAAATGATGTATTTTTTAGTATTTATTGCCAAGTGAGACTATTCTGAGGACCCTAGAAATTATGCCTGGATTCATCATTGGAAGCCACAATCTAAACAACCTAAGGTACACAGATGATACAGTGCCGGTAGCAGACACAGAAAGAAAACTACAAGACCTCCTACAGAAGGTAGCTGAAAAGAGTGACAAGAAAGGACTGCAAATAAACTGCAAGAAAACCGAATGCATGGTCATCAGCAAAAAGAGCAGCCCAAAATGCCAAATGCAAGTGGGGGATACTAAAATCAAGCAGGTAGAAAAATTTAAATACCTGGGAAGTGTTCTCACAGAAGACGAAAAGTGCGACACAGAGATCAGAAGGCAAATTGGCATGGTGAAGGAAGCATTCCAGAAGTTGAGTAAAGTATTAAGAAACAGGACAATTTCACCAGAAACAAAGAAGAGAATACTGGATTACTATTTGATGTCAGTTCTTCAATATGGCAGTGAATGCTGGACAATATCAACAATGATGAAGGAAAAACTTGAAGCAAATAAAATGTGGTTCTACAGAAGGATGCTGCGAATATCATACATCGAGCAATGATGAAGTTTTAGAAATGATGGAAATGAAAAGGAAATTAATACTGAGCATCAGGAAGAGATAGCTGAAGTTCCTAAGACATGCAATGAGGAAAGAGGGCTTGGAGAACCGGATACTAACATGCCAGATAGAAGGAAAAAGAAACAGGGAAAAGCAGTGGATAGCATATTTGAAGAACCTAATCAGGTGGATGATGGAATGAGGGTTGCGTGGTGTAAACAGGAGAAGGGGTGCTAAGAGCCACCAGGGATAGGGAGAAGTGGAAAGCCATGATCGCCTACGTCCTGAAAGGACAGGGCACATAGGAGAAGAAGAATTGTAAATGAAAATAGAATGGTTCTTTTGTTAATACTGCACAATAACATGTGCATCAAATGAATTTATAAATATTTAATAATTACCTGTATTGCAGTTTCATCAATGAAAGAATGAAGAAAATTTAGGGTGATTCGGACGAGTTCATCTTTGCTTCCTTGCCTTGTAATATTTTGCAAAGTAAAAATAACAAAAGAACCATTCTATTTTCAATTAGAATTATTCACTTAGCAATAAATACTAAAAATAGTATGAAATCATTTCTTTTAAAAAACTGGGGTAGCCTAATAATTATGGCCAGTAGTGTACATAAACTGATTGTATTATTTAATATAGCTATTTAATATAATGATATATTAATAATATTATGTTATTATTTGAAACAAATGATTGATGTAACTTTTCAAACATTTTTTGACACAATGTTGAAATATTGTTGAACCTTGTCAAACATTGTTTTTTCTTTTTCTTCTGTTAATTCGCTCTCTTCTCTTCTGTTGTACGTTGTTATTTATAATTAATAATATTTGTTAATATTACTTAATATAATTTTATTATTATACAATATTTAATACCTCTGTTTAATATAATATCATTATTTATATTATTCAGTATTAGTATTATTATTTAATAGTAATCATATTTTTATTTGATATTATTTAACATTAATTTTATTTCCTTGATACAATTTAATGATTTTATTTTATTTTATTTGATATTAAGTAACATTTTGTATAAACTTATTTTTATTTTTAAATACTCTTTTCAATATCATATTTCTAAGAATTGTCTATCAAAAATAATGATTTATATCTCATATGGCTTTAATACCAACCATATATTTTTCAATACCACATACTCTAAGAGGAAGCATTATTATAATGTGTTATTTAAAAATAATGTATTAATATTATAATGTATTATTATTTTGTATAGATATTATTATATTACTAGCATAGTACCCATAAATGTAATGTATTTTTTTTTACTTAGATCAACACATATCCTTGAACTGATTTTTCAAAACTTTTATTATGTCACTATAGTAATTATGTGTTCTTCCATTAATTATTATCAAAACTTTTAATAGAATTTTTTTATATACATTAAGAATTATTTATTAGGGTTGACTAATTAATGTGTCCCAAAATTTCCATTTAAAACAAATGTTTAGAATGCTCTTGCCTAGAATTTGCATTTGCTGTTTTGCCCATTTTTTAAGGATTAAAGTGTCATTCCCTGGCACCACTACTTCAGATCAAAATGACTTTTCCTTACCTTTGAGCTGAGATCAAAATGTTGCATCTTTCCTCCTTCTCTCTGTACTGTCTGTTAAAGATCGAAGTGTCATTACACAGTACTTTAACATAAGATCACATCTCTGCAGAATCAAAATGATTTTTCCTAACCTTTGAGCTGGGATCAGAGTAGAGTATCTTTTTTTCTGTTTTCCATGTTTCTGCTTTCAGTAGTTCATGGTTTAACAAAGAAGGATGCACAATTCTAAGGATTCCGAATTTGCAATAACAACCACTTTAAGCACTAAAGAGTATGGTTGCTACCTAAATGAATAAGCTGAGTTTCAATTCCCATTGGGTCCGTTATATTTACTTAATGCAAATACCCTTGAGAAAGACATAAATTCACCTTCTTCCACCTAGCTATGAGTTAATCAGTAAGAGTTGTATCAGTAAACGATTATTATCTCTAAAGAACATTCTTACAATCTAAAAATATTTTCTGGCTTTAAATAATCTTCAGAAGCTTAAGCCATAGAAAAGAAATCACTCAAAAGTAGTCATTCTCACATTATTTAAAACCAAAACTTCTATATCATGTTTCTTGCCAAAGAAAAAAAATAAATGTATAATTGTAAATAATTAACCCTTTGTTGCATAATGGCTACAATTGTAACCAATACGCAACAAAGGTTAGCAAAAGGTTACAATTGTAACCAATATGCAACAAAGGGTTAACAGTTAAGTTCCATACACGATACACGTTTTAGGCGATCGTGTCTCGAAAGAGACATGACTGACTGGGCAGAAGATTATCCCACAGTAGGTTGCCATTGCTTTCTGTGGTAGACTGGTTGCCTGCCAAGGCTATAGAACCCAATCTGTACTATTATTTAACCCATAACTGGAGGGAAGAGATGGATTATTACCTTTCCCAAGGATATTTGTGCGTAAGTGAATGTAAGGAATTCAACTGGAATTTAAACTCAGCACCCCGATCTCTCATTCTGAGCCGATATCCACTGCACCACAACACACATCCAACAAAGTGTTTAGTTTCAAAAATACTTATTATGGAAATATGAGATATTAAAATCATTATCTTTGTTTGAGTCTTATTTTTATTTTGTTTATTAGATAACTCCTTGTCAAGTATTATTATTATTATTAGTAGTAGTAGTAGTAACATTAATATTATTAACAATAATAATAATTATTATTATTATTTTGGTTTGTATTTACTTTCATCCTCTTTGGTTTTTAAAGCAGCTGGTGTATTGAAGCACGCTTTCTTAAGGGATACCTCAGAGTAGGGTAAAGATTTGTGAATTAGTTCAGTTGACCATTGCTGCCAAGTAGCAAGTTCACTCCTCCTTCAGTATTTGTCTATACTTCTGAGATGAGGTAGTATTTACATTATTCAAACTTTTGTCCACCAGTCTAGCTCACTAACCAAGGTACCATTTGATATTTACTAATGCTTACTAGTATAGTGCACTCAGCGAGAATAAAATTCACGACTCACTTGTAATAGTCAATTAGTTTAACTAACTAGTATTATTTTATACTATGGGCTCCCCTTTTATATACTAAGCCTAGCTTAGTTTGGCCTAAGGTCACAAGTATGAACTACTAAGTAAAGAGGATTGACATTTACATGGTTCACTGTTGTCCTCATCTTTATTGCCATATTCACAATGTTTCAGCCATTGTACACTCCAGCCTTCTTCAGGTGCTAAGAATTTTGAACTCAACTCTCCTCAAGGACACATGGTCAAGTTGATATAAACGTCGGTTAGTTCCAGTGTCTTGACCCAAAAAGTTGAGTTCAATACCTGACTACAGTAGTAGTGAACAATAACTTAGGGAAACATTGCATCCAGAAGTGGCATTGCACATGGAACAAGAACAATCTACTCCAGTGATCAAAATAATGGGTTCAGTTTGAAATTCCTAGTATCTGAAGAAGGATGGAATGTACAATGGCTGAAACATTGTGAATATGGCAATAAAGATGAAGACAACAGTGAACAATGTAAATGATGTCAATCCTTCTTACTTAGTACTCCATACTTGTGACCTTGGGCCAAACTAAGCTAGGCTTAGTATATAAAAGGGGAGCCCATGGCATGAAACAATGGCTAGTTAGTTAAACTAATTGACTATTACAAGTGAGTAGTAAATTTTATTCTCACTGAGTGCACTAAACTAATAAGTAAAGTATTAGTAAATATCAATGACACCTTGCTTAGTGACCTAGTCTGGTTGGTCATTCTACTCCTGAGTCATAAGTTCAATCCTCACTCATTATAGGCCCACCCAATGTCTACCTTTTGACTGAAGTATAAAGCAGACCTGTCTATTGTGGTTTTTATCATCTAATATTTATATTTGACATTATTTGATATTTTATACATTATTCAATATCATTTGACATTTAAAACATATATACGACATTATTTGATATTATTTGACATTAAATTATTGACATTTATATTTGTCATTAAGTTATTTGGAATGAAATTTGTTTAACATTAAATATCCTAACCTAACTTTGCTAAGTGCACCATGTTTGTGGCCTTTTTCCAAACTAAGATAAGCTTAATAAATTCAATTCAGTCTTCCCTGATACAATTTTGCCAACATCTCACTGTTGTAGATCAACAACCTGAGTAAAGCTGCAATTTAAAAAAAAAATTTCAGATAAAAGTCAATATAAATCAATGTTAATAATAATGATTATTGCTAGGGGATTTTTGTTGCTTTTTGTGCATGTTTTTTTGTTTGTTTGTTTTTAATACTTACAAACATTATTTACATTGTAGGCTGCTTCTGGCACTGGCTTAGCATTCATTGTTTTTGCCCAAGCCATCGTTGAGTTTGGCGCAAGTTCCCCATTCTGGTCCTTTATATTTTTCCTCATGCTTCTTGCATTGGGACTTGGCACTGAGTTTGCAACTTTGGAAGGTGTTGCCACCTCTCTCAGAGACGCAGCTCCCTACGACTGGATGAAGAAGAAATGGCTGTTAGCTGGTAAATTTCAAATTTCATCAATTCTTTGTTTCAGGCAGCAGAAGGTACCGGTCTAGCCTTCATTGTGTTCACCCAGGCAATTGTCATGTTTGGCGAATCGGCGCCATTCTGGTCAATCATCTTTTTCCTAATGCTTTTGGCACTGGGCCTGGGTACAGAATTTGCTACTATTGAAGGCGTGGCAACCTCCTTAAGGGATACAGCACCATATGAATGGATGAAGAAGCAATGGCTCCTGTCCGGTAACTGATGCACATGTAGTAGTCGTATAGCACAAGTGTCTGCATTGTCAGTAGTGTCGTGGTGTTTATTTATTTTAGTAGCATTTCAAAAAAAAAGATTGTCAGTTGAATCTAGTTTTTATTTTATTTCCGTTAGTCATATTTTTCTTATAATAAAAACAGACATATTCAATAAAATGAGAGAAACCTGAAAAAAATGAGTATACACACTATAAACAGTCACTTAAAAAAGGCAAAAACAAATAGAAAAAAAAGGTCATAGTCATTGTGAATTCCATGACCCTTTCCTTAGCTGCCTAGTATGTTTTGCCAGGGCTACATATGGTTTTGAACTCAGTTTTCTTTCTTATAGGCTGACTTCCAACCAAAGCTGAAGAGTTCAGTTTTTCTTACTATTTAACCAAAACCTTGAGAGAAAGATGAGGTTAATTCATACTTTACTGTTAATAAAATGCAATATTTATCATTTACCAAT
Organism: Ascarosepion bandense; assembly: GCA_037127315.1. Taxonomy (NCBI): domain Eukaryota; kingdom Metazoa; phylum Mollusca; class Cephalopoda; order Sepiida; family Sepiidae; genus Ascarosepion; species Ascarosepion bandense. The sequence goes on along the minus strand of JBBBDQ010028426.1, from coordinate 52,233 downwards.
TTATAAAGAAATAAGTATGAGAATAACTTTTTATTCATAAATTAAAAACATTTACTAAATTATCAAAATACGTGAACCAAGAAATTTCTTTTACTTACCATTTTATAAAGTTTGAATCAATTGGTAATTACCCAATGTTTTGCTAACCATTCCAATAAGCAATATAACAAATAAATAGTGTAAACAAACAATCTAATAGTTTTATATATTTTATTCTCAATAACAAAGAAAATGTATAAATTCACTTTCACAGATTTAGGTTGTATTAAAATTCTAATCATCACTTTTTAATACAATAAACATTGCCAAGGACTGATGGTAATTGAAATAATAGCAGTGTCAAAGGAAAAACTGTCCTTTTGACAAATCATTTTTGTGTCACCATACTTTTTACGATAATGTTAAACAAGTAGATGCATACAAATTTTAAAATTTAAACTATTAATGCTATAAATTCGGTATTCTTGTTTTGTGTCATGTCCTGTCAAGACATAGGTGATCATGAACTTCCACCTGCCCCTATCACTTGTCGCTCTTAACACTTTTCCTCTTGATATTTTTCCCAAACCCTACTCTGCCATTCACTTGCTGAAGCCCATCAAGTATGTCTCTCACTGATTTCCTCTGTCTCTCCCTCCATCTATCTATCCTGTGAGTATTAAATTCTCCAGGCCCTTTTTCCTCATTATGTGTCCCAGAAACCTCAACTGTCTCTTCCTGATGCTAAGTATGAGTTCCTTTTTTGTTACATCCTCTCCAAAACTTGTCACTGCGCACGTTTTGTCAATGACATCCTTTGTAGAACCACATTTATGTTGCTTCAAGTCTCTCATTCATCTTTGAGAAGATCATCAAGTATTCACTGCCATATAAGAAGATAGATATCACATAACAGTCCAGTACTCTTCTCCTTGTTTCCAACGAAATATTCCTGTCTCTCAATACTCTACTCGGCCTTTGGAATGCATTCTTGGTCATGCCAATTATCCATGAGGAGATTGTTCAGCATTTGCTGCCATAAAGGAGGACAGATATCACATAACAGTCCGGTGCTCTTTTCCTTGTTTTCAACAAAATCTTTCTGTCTCTTAATACTCTGCTTAACTTTCGGAATGCATCTTTGGCCATGCCAATATGTCTTTGAATCTCTGTGTTGTACTTCCTATCCTCTGTCAGAACTATAAAAATCTGGTATTACAAAAATTAAAATAAAGGAAGGATGTTGACTGCCATCGAGATTCTAATTATTGTGAACTCCTCAGTCATTTCCTTAACTGCATAATACACCCCCCCAGGGCTGCATACTGTTTTGAATTCATAGTCGCCCTTCTCCTAGACTGGCTTCTGTATATGATAATGGTCGATTTTTTTATTTAACAAAACATTAAAAATTGTTCTCAAAATTTTAAATCTATTACTTTATGTACCATGTCTCCTCAGAACAAAGGTGATCATGATTCTCCATAACTTCCTATCCTTTGCAGCTCTTAATAAATTTTGTCTTTGTTATTTCTCCTCGACCCTCTTCCATCATTTATTTACTCAAGCTTACTAAGTATGTTATGCATTGTTTCTCCTCTGTCCATCTTGACTTAAATTAATCCTGTGTGTATCAGATTTTCCAAACCCTCTGTGAGGAAAATTGTGAAAACGGCTTACCTCGAAAACATCAACAAGTTTGTGGAATCCAGTTACTCCATGATAAAAAGAACCAAAATGGCAGCGCTCATGTTTTATGCCAGGTGGTCTCGAACAGTTAACGCAAAATCTCGTTGTCTCATCGTTCGCATGCAAATTATGATCGGCCTTCAGCTGTATAAAGCCAGCCGTTTTTGAGAAAAAAAGATAGTTATTGCTTCTTGCTGACTGTGCTTGGGTTGTTAGGAGAAGAAGAAGAAAAGGAAGAATACGACACCGATGACGAAGAAGACGACTCTTGCCTATGTATTTCCTCCATTTTTTTTGTCTTTCTTTTCACACCCTCTTCCCTCATTATGTGCCCTAGAAACTTCAACTCTCTCTTTCTGATGTTAAGTATAAGTTTCCTTTTTCTTTCCATTTTCTCTAAAACTTCATTATTGCTAACATGTTCGGCCCATGGTATACTCAGCATTGTTCTGTAGAACCACATTTCTGTTGCTTCAAGTGTCTTCATCTTTGATAAGCTTGTCCAACTGCTATCATGCTACAATTAATTAGCAAAATCTCTAAGCTTGGTAATGCATATACTGGGCCCTTTAGTGGCCATTAAAGTGTTAAGTCTCACCGAAGTAGACTGCTTTAAAAACTGCTAATTTTTTTATCATAAGTTAGTAGTAATCTTTCTTTGAGTGACTGAAAGTGAGTAGAGTGACCCTTTCAGCTTTTTGAAATTTTGTATCCATCCTTTTACAAAGTCTGTGTAAACAACTTGGGACATATCCTCAAAGTAGGCCAACGCACACTGCAAATTATTTATCACATGTTCTGCCATTAAAGATCCAAATCTGTTTGCACATTTATGCAAATTCTGAAACCAACTTTTATGAATGCTGGCTAGTATATATTAATCCATTTTCTTTTCCAATAATTGAGTGGCTCTACCTATATAGTCAGCATCACACTGGCATTTAAATTGATAAATAATAGAACTGATATGATGAATCAGTATACTATCTTTAGGAATGGATTCAACATTGGTTTTGAAGAAAAGAACAATATGCAGATTAGCAGCATAACAACCATGAACAGTAGCACAATTTCTTTACAGGTTTTCCTTGTTTCCTTTTATTGAATATGTCTTTTTTATGGCAATAATTAAATGTTTTCACTCCTAGAAAAATCTTTATTTTTCTGTTTGCTTTTTTTCTTTAGTTCCTTATAATGTGCAAATCTGATCAGTGAATAGAAAACTTAAGTTGATGACCAAACTTTCCAAATACAAGTCTGTCAGTAGTAAAAAAAAAAAAGTATTCCAAATGTGTCTATAATCAAATGATTTCTTTTTAAGATAAAAACATTCAAATTCAGATAACTTGCCAGTCTGTAATGCCATCAGCCTTATTATACTTCTATAGTGATATTTCAATAGCAATATCGCTTTAGTAGCTGTCAGACAATTTTAGCAACCACATCACCCCTTACATCTGGGTACTCCAGACTGCAACCTCTTTAATTATTAAGTGTGGGGCACAGTTGAGCCAGCGAACAGCAACACTTCTTGTAACACCAATGATAAACTGAAGACAAGAATAATGGCAGCCATCACCAACTTAAACAAGGAGATTGTCCAGAAGAGATGCAAGAGATTCCAAAGTAGTCTGGAGTCTTGGGTTGAAGCCAATGGCAATTTTATTGAATAAATTTACTCTTTAGTATTTCAAGATATTTTTGTGTAATTTTGCAAAATATATCTGTTAGAATATGTCAATGTTATTTTCATTTTTGCTTCATTGAGATGACAATTCATTGCACATATATATATATATATATATATATAAACCTTAGTAGTAGTAAAAACTAAAGGAATAACACTCCACACTTCATAACATTTACTTTTTAACAGTGCTCGATATGTAGTAGAGCAATATTTGTAACACAAATACACACTCAGTGTCCCAAAAGTCACTAAGGGGTTTAAGAACATAATTTTTACACAGAAGGAAAATTCAACTAAAGAAAATATATTCCCATTTAATTATGAAAAATTATGACAAAAATGTCCTACATTTTTTACTTCACACAGACATGCTCTTTTGATAACATTTTGGTGAACACTGCTAACAGAGTGGTCATGTTTACACTGTAACAGCAGCAAGAAAACTGACACGAGCAAGCAGTGTGACAAACCTAAAGATATATTATGGCGAAAGTGTGAATAATTTTTTATTTACCCTCATATATATGGATATATAGTCATCTGCAGACAATCCTGTTTTGCTATATCACAGCACATCAGTTTGGTCAGACATCCGATTGATTCCAGCCAGGATTGAAACCCGACCGATTTCACATCAGTTAGAGATGCTACCTCTAAGCTATGGGTGCTCAGTGGAGGAAGGCAGATTTTAGCATGTTATATACACAATGTAAAAAAAGCCAGTAGCCAAGAATGTTCAAATTCACTACTGAATGAACAATGCATTAATAGTGGTGAGTAGCTACTGTTTTTTTTTTAAAGTCTACCATGTCCTCAGGGAGCCCAATCAACTGGCAAGAGTGTAAATAGTCACCTGCAGACAGTCCTGTTTTGCTGTATCACAGCTCATCAGTACAGTTAGACACCTGATTGTTTACAGCCAGGATTGAAACCCGATCAATTTGATATCAGTCAAAGATTCTACCACTAAGCTATTGGTATACTCTTCCATACATATAATAATAATGTCTGGCCACTTGGGGATACCCATCTATCATAGCGGCTAGTTAATTCCCAATGCAGAGGCTTGCTCAGGCACACTTGTGTTTGTTCAACATCCACAGAGCAAGCCCACCAGTGGTTTATACTGCAACTATGCTCAGCAGACTTTAGTTACAGTTTCTGGGAGAGAGCGCGTTATCTGGCTTGAATAAGGCATAGATGCTCAAATCCTCAGTTTGTATTTAAACTAACAAAAGGAATCATCTACCCAAATTCCATCAAAGCTTGGATCAACCCGTGGTATGGTTTTCAGGCACTTTCTAAAGGTGCTGTAAGCATCAAGAAGTCATCTTCCTTTTTTTTTTTTTTTTTTTTTTTAATCATCTCACCCCAAGCAAGGCATTCCACTGCCACTATTGCGCATGGGGCTACATAGGGGAAGGTAAAGAGAAGGAGTGGATAGACATAGGGAATGTCAGGAGAAAGGTGATAGATGAGTAAGGATAGTGAGGATGAGGGTCGGGCAGATGGGAAGAGTGTTTGATAGAATGGGAGCAGGTTAGTGTGTTAGGAGGTGTCTATTGACCTTACATTTAAACTCCTGGAGATTGTAGCCGTCGGGGAAGCAATCGTTTGGAAGAGAATTCCACAGTTGGGAAGTGCGAGGAAAGAAACTGTTGGAGTAGAAGTTACGGCTGCATTTTATCGGTTTCACTGTAAAAGGGTGGGATCTAGTTGCTAATCTAGTATCTCATGCAAATTCGTATTTGGGGGGCACCAGTGATCTAAGTTCATCGGAGCAGAAGCCGTGAAAGTATTTATAGAAGAGACACAGCGAAGCCACGTCTCGCCGGTGGGAGAGAGACTGCAGGCGGTCTGCCAAGTCGTTATCTATCACATTACAGACCCTCCTCTGAACCTTATCGAGAAGCCCGAGGAGAACAGCAGGGGCACCCGACCAGATATGGCAGCAGTATTCAATGCACGGGCGGATGGTAGATTTGTAAATGTGCAGGATAGATTTAGACGGAAAAAACTTCCAGGCCCTACACAGAGAACCGACTTTCATAGCAGCGGATTTAGCAATGGATTCGATATAGTCATTCCATTTGAGGTCCGCTGAAAGTGTGAGACCAAGGAGGCGTAGTGTTTTACTCTCTGGGAGGCAAGCCTGGTCCATGCTAATGGGAGGTAGGTGAGATTGTCGATGATGGTTAATTGACAGTAGCTTCGTTTTAGAAGCATTAAAATTTACTAGCCATTTCTTACCCCAGTCCAATATGGATTGGAGGTCTTTTTCAATCTCGGCTGCGAGTTTAGCTTTGACGCCTACACCAGATTTTTGTTGGAGGCGAGAGTAAACGGTGCTGTCATCGGCGTACAAACCTATTTGGGTTCTTATGGAATCAGGGAGATCATTAATATATATCAAGAAGAGTGTAGGACCTAAGATGGAGCCTTGGGGGACACCTGCGTTTGTATGGTAGTTCTGAGAGGCATGTCCGTTTAATACCACTTTCATTTCCTGAAAAATCAACCATGGTTAGATTCAAACTTTGGCTTCGTAGTCAGGAAGCAAATGTTCTTACCAATTGCCAGACAAAAATGTTGCTAAATGTGGATGCAACTTGACATGATCAAAGTGATACTGCAAAAGAGGGTTGTACTTGTTATGCCTCCATTAATTTTCCCGCAACCAAAATTGTGCCATTATACTTATGAATCTTTTCACATCAAAACCCTGTATGTGGGAACATGCGGTATATTATGTCCGACACTGAGTTATAATAAGATCATTATGTCTAAGTCATTTATTTATTCATTGAAATGCTATGATCTATCAATGGAGTCAACTTAATGAGTAATGCAGCAACTTAATGAGTGCAAGAAAATGACCAGAATTATAACTTGATGCAATGACTTTTCGATATCCAGGAAATGCCAGATGTTAAGTCACCAAAAACTTAATACAATCCACAAAAGGCAAATCCTTCCACAACTGCTTCTGTTCCTCCATATGATTCAGTTTTAATCTGTCAATCATAGATGCTTCTGACATGCATCTCACAAAATGATGCACAGTGATGCGTACTGTGTTCATATTCTGTTATAATATTGTTGAATCTTCTTACCATTTTCAAAATCCACATGATTTTTTTGAATACCATACTTTGGTTTACTGGGGCTGTTAAAAACAAACAGCAAGAACAATACACTGTGCCATTTTTAATAAAGTACAACAATCAATTTTTTTTCTTTTTTAATCATTTCCAAATGTGCGTTTGCAAATCTTGTATATGTAATACATATAATGTATGTCGGCTGAATTTGGCTTCAGATAACCCATGGTGGTTGGTATGCCATAAAATCTAAACAACCAAATTAAATATATACATTTTTATAAAATATTTTATTAATTTAAAATCTGTTAAATATATAAATTTGTTAAATGTATGAATTTGTCTAAATGTATAAGTCTGTTATATATATTAATTTGTTAAATATACAAACTTCTTGAAATTGTTCTTAACTTTTTGTTCGATTTTTAATAATTTGATTCGGCATTAAATGACCGAAGATAAGTTGATATGCCATAAAACAAAACAAACAATTTTAATCGTTTCACTCCAAGCAAGGCGAAACTGCCACTGATGTGCACAGGGCTACATAAGAGTAAAACTCTTTATTTTTTTAACACATTTCATGTTTCGGCCAGCATGTGCTTCTGTCCTCACTGCGCATGATCAAAGAACTACCATGGCCAAAATAATTCATGACGTGTTATTAATGAAATAAGTATTTGCCAGCAGTCGCAAAAAAGGATATTAAGGTAAATAAAATGGAGAGAATTTTAGGTCATCATTCACCACTTTTTTAATTAATTTCATAACATTTTTGCTAATAAATTTATTAAAACTTGGCTTACATAATATTAAAGTTAGTCTTAAATTTTTCATCACGTTTAAATAAGTTTGGTTAGATTGGGTCAAGTTAGATGTTTTTACATGTCTTTTTTTAATGAAAATATTGGAACATTTGGCTTGTAATTCAATCCCAGTCCTGGCTGATCACCTCAGTATAGTTTAATGGTTAGCAAGCTTGTCTTGCTAAAACAATTACAACTGAGTATTTGATGTTTGATGTTTTGATCTTCACTGAGTGCCCCATACCTTTGGCCTTGTTTTACATCAAAGCTACTCTTAGAAAGTCACCACTCCCAGTCCTAGCAATAAACTTGTCAATCACTGAGCAATTTTGTGCCGCATGTCAATGCATCTCAAGGCGGCTGCCCCTACATGCACCTACGTTCTGCCACTGCGTATATACACGTGTATATATGTGTGTGGGCATCTATCAATATTTGTATATATGTTTGTGTATACGTGTGTATATCTCTCAATATTTGTATATATGTTTGTGTGTGCATGTGTACACACACACACACACACACGTACATTATATATATATATTTCTCCATTTCTCCTTCCCTATTTTTTGCTTTCTTTATTTTTTCTCCTTCCTTTCCTTCCTCCTATCCCTTTCTATTCACTATGCTTTTCCTTTTCTTTTTGTCTGCTTACTTCTGGTTTCTTTACCCACACACACAGTCAAACAATTTTTTGAATTTTCCATAATATTAAAGATTGCCAATAAAGCTATTTCAATTTGTTGAAATGATCATACAGTCATGTAAATTTTAAACTTTATATATATATATATATGAGTGTGTGTGTATATCTTTTGCTTATATTTTGTGAATAGTTATATATAAATGCATGTTTATATGTGTGCATTTTTAAATGTATATAATAGTGTAGATATTAATATGTAGATAGAAATTGTAATAACGTGTGTATGTATCTTTGTATACCTACATAAATGTGAATGTACATGATTATATGTCTGTATATGTGATTCACATTTGTGTGTATATTATATTTGTAACTATATATTAGATGATGTATATATTTGTATTTAAATTATATTTATACGTTTGTATTTAGATGTACATCATTTTTTTCTGTAAATAAATGGACTACTTTACTATCACAACAGTATGGTATAAAAATATTAATACTTATATTATACAACAATTTGTTTTCAATCAGCACCTGATGATTACATTATGCATTAAACTCAAAGTTCTGCTATCATTTTTAAAAAATGTATATTTATTATTAGTGTGTGTATATATATATATATATATATATATATATATATATTATTAATTATTATGTTAGAACATGTGCAAACTAAAAGCTACTACAAAATTGTACATTTTGTTTTGACATTGAAAGAACAATGTCTTATCAGGTCTTTCAATGTCAAAACAAAATGTACAATTTTGTAGTAGTTTGTGCATGTTTTAAAGTAATAATTAATAATAAATATTCATTGCTCTGTTTTTATATTGAACACTTTTAAATTAATGTTTTGAACATTGTAATTATTTTTGTCATTCTTATTTATATATATCTAAATCTAAACTTATTTACAAATGGAACTTTGTCTCTGTGTGTGTATGTGTCTGTGTGTGTGTGTCCATCCGTTACCTATAGACTCCGAAACGGATGAACCGATTTTCTTGAAAATTTACACAGTTGTACTATAAACGTCTGCAAGTGTTCTTAGCTAGGTTTTGTGTCAAGGTACCCCTGATAAATATCGAAAATCGATAATCGAAAAAATCAGGTTATAGAAGGAGTGGTCTGATTTTAATCAAATTTGATACACTCACAGACAAAGCCTTAAGAAACGATATTCAGAAGTTTCAAGGTTGCAGTTCTTACAATAGTGCAGAAAATCGATAATATATATATATATATATATATATATAAAAGGCAAGATGTTTGTGTGTGTGTCTGTTTATCTGTCTGTATGTCCCTTATACAATTCCACAATTTTTATCCGATTCTCACCAAGCTTAACACAAATATTCTTTAGGCTGAGTCTGAGCTCCAGGACCATGGATTAGTTTTAAAGCTTTCATTACACCCGAGAAACACTGGGCTATACTGCTAGTATATACATATACCCAAGTGAATAAAGAACGAAGAAAGTATTAACAATCTTTAGAGTGATGAATATTTATTATAAGTTATAGTTTAGAACATATACAAATTATAATTTACTACAAAAGTGTACATTTTGTTTCAACATCAAAAAAACAATGTCTCATCAGGTAGTTTAATAATAAATAGGGTACCATCATTATTAACTACCTGATGAGACATTGTTTTTTTGATGTTCAAACAAAATTTACACTTTTGTAGTAAATTATAATTTGTACATGTTCTAAACTTTAACTTATCTGACTGACACCAAATCGGTCGAGTTTCGATCCCAGCCAGAAGCAAGTGGATGTGTCTAGCCACACTGATGAGCTGTTATACAGCGAAACAGGCTTGTATGTGGTTGACTAATATATATATATATATATATATATACAATTAGTTAGTTTTGGGTCATAATTAAATTAGACCTATACAGAGTACAATTATATTGAAGAACTTTTGAATATTTTTCATTTGGAAATGAGTTATTTTCGTGACCTAGGTTTCAACCTTTCGATATCTTCAGGTGATTTACAATAACTGATTTTTATTATTTTTCAAACACTCAAACAGGGATTTTTTTATGAACGCACAACTAAAATTTTCAAGACTATGAGTTATTTAGGAATTTTAGAAGACTTTCATCCATTCTCATATGACCCTAGTAAGTATTTATAATTATGATGGCATTTGGACATAATTTCTAATCTTCTGCTGAGTAATTTTTCTCTTTCTACTCATTTTCACTTTCCTTCTTTTCTCTTCTCATTTTCTTTCTTTTTGCTTTTCTTTTTATTCATATACTTCTCCTTTCTTCTTTCATTATTTTGTCTTTTTCTTTTTATCTTTTTCTCCCTATTTTATTTCATCCACCTTTCTCTTTATTTTCTTTCTTCCCCTCTCTCTCTATTTTTCTTCTCTCTCTCTCTCTCTTCTCTTTTCTCTCTCTCTCTCTCTCTCTTCTCTCTCTCTCTCTCTCTCTCTTCTCTTTTCTCCTCTCTCTGATTACTACAGTGGACCAATACAACTGATGTCATAAATTGGTTTTGCAATATAAAGGAGATAGAAACAATTGTTCCTCAACCCAATTTGACATAGTTGATTATTACCCATCAATTTCCAAAGATCTTTTCACTTTGGCACATAATATTTGGACTTAACTAAGGATGAATATAATATCATAATGGCCACAAAGACATTCATTCTTATCCACAACCAAGAACAATGGATTAAAAATAATTCTGGTGACCAATTTGACATTACAATGGGAACATTAGATTCTGCAGAGTCTTCCGATCTGTTTTGTTTATTTTCTCTATACAACCTCATGATATAGGGTTATATAGAGATGATGAACTTATGATAGTACAAAGCTTCACACATTTTGAAACCGAAAAATTAGGAAACTAATCCATAGAGAATTCAAAAGTATAAGCCTAGAAGTAATAACATTAATTTAAAAATAGTAAACTTCCTTGATGTAGCACTAGACTTAGTAAATGATACTTATCAACCATACATAAAACCTAATGAATATCCATTATACATCCATCCCTAGTATAATCAAACATGTACTCTCCTCCATAAAATATAGAATTAGTAAAAACTCTTCTAGTGAAGAAGTATTTTATCAACATAAAGGTTTTTATAATAATGCCCTAAAGAAAGTGGCTATAAAAACCATGATATTAAATACAGAAAAAATATATAACAGAAAAAATGAAAGTAGAAAAATTATTTGTTATACCCCTCCTTTTAACCAAAGGGCTGAAGTTCCTCAATTTAATTAAGAAACATTTCCATAATAATAACCCTCTAATTAAATGTTTTATAAAAATACCCTAACATTACGTTATAGTTGTACAAATAATCTGGAAAAAATTATTAAAATTCATAATAATAAAATCTTAAATTAGCACATAAATCAAAGTAACAATAACTATCCAAATACTGAAAATTTATGTAATTATCAAAATCCTAACAATTGCTCCCTGGAAAATAAGTGTCTAACAGATTTTATTGTGTACCAATGTAATATATTACATTTCATTTCATCAAATGAAAACCCAACTAGTAAAATAGTTTACATTGGATCTACTAAGAACACTTAAGAGTGTTGGTATTTGCATTTAACTTCCTTCAAAAACAAGTACCAAAACCAAACATCTCTTTCTATGTATTTTGGGAAGTTAAAAAATCCAAACAAAACCCCCAAAGTAAAATTCTGAAAAAAAAAAACAAGAATCTGTAAGTCGTTCTACAACATCTGCCTTTGTGCCTGAGTGAAAAGCTGCAGATTTATAAGATTCCCTAAAAATAAGGAACTATTGAATCCTAGAGAGGAATTGACTGTTTTATGTAAACATTGAAAATATTTTTCTTTAAAATTTAATTAAATACAATGTTTCATTTATAACTGATGCTCCAATATAATGTATAAACTAAAAATTATTTTACTAAAAGAAAAATGACCCACACAATGTTTATTTGGTTTCCTTAACTACAATATACCTGAGTATACCATACTTATAGTTCTAATTCTAACCGAAACATTCCAGCCCCTTTACTAATGAGGTAGTACAAAATTTAATTTAAAAAAAACCTAAAATCCAACCTGGTATTTAAAAATCATTGTCTACCCATTTAAATAATATATGGTCCCACTATGTATCTTACCCAGAAAAATATTTTTCTTTAAAATTTAATTAAATACAATTGTTCGATTTATAAATTATGCTCCAATATAACTTATAAATTAAAAGTTATTTTACTAAAATAAATGACCCACACATACTTATTCAGTTTTCTTCACTACAATATAGCTTAGTATATCATAATTATTTTTAATTCTAACCGAAATATTCCAGCCCCTTTACTCATGAGGTAGTACAAAAAAATCCAACCTGCTGTTAGAAATTGTCTGCTCATTTATGGTCCCACACTGTATCTTACCCCGATACATGCCTTGACACCAGACAATTCTGCTTCCTTTCACAACCCAAATCATCAACTCCATGGTTACCTAATTCTCATTTTTGAATGAACAATATTGACACATCTTCTAGCATATTCTCTACCTTCCCCTTCTACTACTCCCCCTTCAGTTTCTAAATAACATGAATTCATTTTATATTTTGTAAATAAATCATTTTCACAATTTATTTTAAACTATTACCTGAAGAAGAACAGTATTGTTCTGAAACATGAAAATTCTTGTGTAGTGATATAATGCTTTTATAAACCATTGTAATAGAAAAAATTACAATATTAAGCTCTATTTTGTATTGAGCACTCTTTATAAAAGTAAAAGCTTGAACAGTGGATTTTAATCTGCTTGTTCTTTCACTTTCTTATAATATTATACATATTTGTATATATATATATATATATATATATACAAACGTTCTCAGTCCGATTCACCTTAAAATCTGATCAAATATCAAAATATTTGTTATATCCCAAGAGGGGATAAACAGAGAAAGAATAGTGCAAGAAATAACTCTTAACACTGAGGATATATAAATAGATTTATTATACCTCAGTACAATAAACCAAATACAATTACACCAGCAAACAGTTAACAAGAATAACATTTAAAAAGGCAATGTCTCTGTATAGGACGTATGTGCCCGTCTTGAGAAGAAAGCTTCCGTCTAGTGACATCTAACTCTTGTCTAAGGCCGATGGCTCTCGATCTCTCTCATATAATGACAAATAATCTCGATCACTCCCGTGTAATGATGAAGATTCTCATATAATGACGAACACTCTATAGTTTGTTCTAGTCCCAGTCTTTTATAACGCAGGCCATACCCATTCCTGGGTAAGACAGGATATTCCTCCACAACAATATTTTTAACACCTTTTTAATTGCACTTAAACCAAGGCTATACAACCCAACCTGTCCTGCTATTTAATCCATAACTGGAGGAAAAAAGATGGATTGATACCTTTCTTAGGGGTATTTGAGCTTATGTGGATGCAATGAATTCAACTGGAATTCAAACTGACCTTTTCAATTTCTCATTCTGAGCCGATATCCACTACACTGCAACACACGTCCTATAAGCAAATATAAAGAACCCGAATGGAATTTAAACATGGCTCTGATTTTTCTTTCAGAGCTGCTATCCATTACACCCCTCACACATCCAGATAGATCGATAGACATAACTATGAACAGAATTATCTAGATAGATATGAAAAGACTGAGATAAAACTCTAAAGAACTCCTATGAAATTCTCAAGAACTTTTCCTGTTAACTCTTATTAATATAGGAGGGAGAGTCCATTATCTGAGGAATAAGTGTGTTTCCCCATAATAGATAGATAGATACAGACTCAGACAGATAGATATGATGAACAGACTTAGATTTTAACATCTAAACAAAAACGAATTAAAAAGTGAACAGACTATATATAACCTTGAACTTTAATAATATTTCTTTAATGTGCATGGAAATATATTGATGGTTTGTAACTCTAACGGATACAATAAACTGTGGAAGTTGTACAGTTAATTTATGAACTCCTTGTATAATCGGAATAAGGAGTAAAGTAATTTAATATTTTGTTTTCTAAAACAATTACTTGATAGTTTGAAGCTATATTTCTTTGTTCTTTGTTCGAAGCTATATTTCTTTGTTCTTATCTTCTTTCCAGGTGCTCTGTGCTTATTTAGCTTTACTGTCGGCATTGTATTCACATTCAACAGTGGTGCCTACTGGGTGGAACTCTTTGACTTTTTCTCAGGAACGTTTGCCCTCATGATTGTGGCGTTATTGGAAATTGTTGCTGTTGCATATAAGTATGGAGTCAACAAGTAAGTGTTTGTTATAAATTACAATTACTTTTCCTTCTGTGTATCCTATCATCTTTAGTGCAATGGGATAGTATCACCTGGGGGCTTGAGGAATTCCCACTTACCTGATTTCAGTTAATTTTCTTTCTGCATAAATACAGTCAGTCAGTTAAGTGCCATACGTGAAACACGCTTGGGCGATCATGTCTCGAAAGATCATCCTGCAGTAGGTTGCCATTGCTTTCTGTGGTAGACTGGTTGCCAACTAAGGCTTTAGAACCCGATCTGTCCTGTTATTTAACCCATAACTGGAAGGAAGAGATGGATTAATACTATTCCCAAGGGTATTTGTGCATAAGTGAATGCAATAAATTCAACTGGAATTTGCGCTCGGCTCTTCGATTTCTCTTTCGGAGCCGAGTTCAAATTCCAGAATACAGTGCCTAGGCTTATTTCAATCCTAATCATTAATTTTAAATAAATTCACTGTCATTATATGTTTAGGTCTTATTCTAATCATCACTTTTCAAAACAGATGAACACTACCGAGGAGTGGAGGTAGTTAAAATAATAGTAGTGTCATGGGAAGAACCACCCTTTTGACACTTTTTTATTTTTCTCAGGAATTAAATAAAAAAAAACTATGCATAAGTTAAAAATTTAAAGAATTCTTAGATTTTAAGGATTGTCATTAACTATCTTACGAAAGAAAAAAAATATGACGTGAAGCCTTTTTTTAAATGAGCATGCAATCCATAAACTCAGTAGAAATTCATTATTTAAAACTTCTAAAACATAAACTATGATACATTGTTTACATTGTTTGGACTGTTGTCGTCATCTTTATTGCCCTGTTTATGACACTTCAGCCTTCTTCAGGCAGTAGGAATTTTTGAATTGCATCCTTTATTTTGATCACTGTGATATACCATTCTCATTCCGTGTGTGATGCTACTTCCAGATGTCATGAAGTTATCTCCCTTTAACTCAACTTATGTAGTTATCTCCCTTTAACTTAACACTCAAAATTATTTGTTAACCACTACTGTGCATTGTATTGTGGTGGATATCGACTTGGAACGACAAATCGGGGTGCCAAGTTTGAATTCCAGTTGAATTCCTTGCATTCACTTATGCACAAATACCCTTGGGAAAGGTATTAATCCGTCTCTTTCCTCCATTTATGGGTTAAATAAAAGCACAGATTGGGTTCTATAGCTTTGGTCGGCAACCAGTCTACCGCAGAAAGCAATGGCAACCTACTGCGGGATAAACTTCTGCCCAGTCAGTCATGTCACTTTTGGGACATGATCGCCCAAAACATGTATCACGTATGGCACTTAATTGACTGACTGTCTACCACAGCTAGGTATTGAGCTGACAATTCTTTGGGGCATGTGTCCTTGACAACATTAGTGCATCAATTTCTCGGACTTATAAACCTAATGTGTCTCAGTAAACAATTTTGACCAGAGCTTATATTGCAATCTTTGAAGTTAATGATTTTCTCTAACACTTAGTATTATTGGTTCCTTTATTGTATTCATTTCTATGCTTGACTGGCTTAGGAGATTTTAAAAGTAATGTAGATACTATCTTATCTCAGAAGTATAGACAGAAACTATGATTTGGAATCAGAATGAAAGTCATGATGGCACATCCCCTAAATCCATCATAAACATTCAGGAGGTGGAAATAACTCACTGTTTGAACCAGTTATAACAATTTTCGTACAGAAGAAAAGAAAATCAATTATGGAGAAGGGCCAAATATTCTTTAGAATAATCAAATGTATAAACAAAGAATATATATTTATTTATTTGATTTTGATTGAAGTGAGTCCTTTGTAATTCGGGGTTGTGAACATTCAGATCTTGGTAGCAGTCAGGAGAAACCCTGCTTCAGCTCTGTAGTTGGTAGTTGAGAAAACAATCCTTGGTACAGAGATAATCAAAGATGCATTCCAAAATTTAAGTAGTGTATTTAGAAATAGAAAACTTTGTTAGAAACTAGTACTGAACTGTTACATGATGTTTGTCTTCCTATATGTTAATGAAAACTGGACAGTCCACCCAAAGATGAAGAAGAGACATGAAGTAACAGACGTGTGGTGCTGCTTCCTTGTCTCCAATTACCAAAAATCGGTTACTATTATTAAACTTGAATTAAAATTTTATAACATAAAAGATTAAGGGGGAATAATTACGAAAGAGAGAAATCATTAAAGGGAGATAAATCACTCTTTTTTTTTTTTTTTTTTTTTTTTTGTCATATCCTTTCAGGATATGTGTGAACATAGCTCTACTCAACTTTTATTTTTAATCAGTTCACCCGAAGTAAGATGATAGTGCCACTAAGACGCAAGGTTTTACTTGGAGTGGAAGAGAATAAAAAAGAGGTTAGAAGAAACTGAAAACCCAATCCTAAACTGGAAAAAAAAGGGATAAACCTCTACTCCTGTGTATTGTAATTTTTACCTCTATTTTTTTTTATCTCTCTTTTCCTTGTCTTGCCATCCATTTTTACAAGTTTATGTAGTTTACTTATTTCACATCCTTGCCTACATTCAGTTTGTACTGTGTGTGTTAAACTCTTCAAGCTCTCTTTCTTCAGTGAGTCCAAAAAAATTTCAAATACAGTATAACCCGGATATAAGAGATCCTGATATAAGAGAAACTCGGATATAAGAGCGATTTTCTCTGGTCCCAAATCAGAGCCTGTGGTAATGTATATAAAATAGACCAAACCCGAATATAAGAGAAACCTGGATATAAGAGAACTTTTATCCGGTCCTGGCAACTCTCTTATATCAGAGTTACACTGTATCTCTTTCTGGTTGTTAGCAGCAATTGTTTCTTTTTTCTTTAATTTTCTAAGGGGAGTTAATCAGAAAATTTTGGTAACTCACAGGGGAAATGAAGGTGATTTGACTCTGTGGAGTTAGCATGGTGTATCCTAGCTATGCAGATCAGAATTGATAGAGCTTACATAAAAATTTGCCATAGAAATACAGTAGTAGTCATGGGTTGGCAATGTTACATTTAAATAGGCTTAAAAGAATCCTGTTTCAGGACTGTAAAGGGAAGGAAATCTTTCCTTTCTTTTTACTCCAGGTTATGGTCAGTGGGTAGATGTGTCAAGTTGTTCTCTTCAGGGAAGAATTAGTTGCTTGGCAAACTGACAACATAGTTTCAAACAAACCACCTGAACATCACACACAGACATACCAATTGTCTATAAATGTTTTTCTTTCTTTTTATGAGCTCTACTTATCTGTACACACATAAATATAATTATCTATCTCTGCTTTGGTATTATCATGGTATTCACAGCATCCTTCTGTAGAACCACATTTCTGGTGCTTCATGTCTCTTCTTCATCTTTTAGGAGACTATCCAGCATTCATTGACATATAAGAAGACAGACATCATGTAACAGTTCAGTTCTGGTCTCTATGTTTTTTATTTCTTAATACACTGCTTAGATTTAGGAATGCATCTTTGATTATCTCTTCATCTTTGGATTTCAGTCCTTCATCAGGACAGTTTCTGTATATTTAAATTTCTGCACTTTTTTGATTTTGGTATCTCCGATTTCCAAATCGCACTTGGGCATCATCCTTTTGGTAACAACCATGCATTCTATTTTCTTTCTGTTAATGTTTAACCCTTTCTTCTCATTTTCCTTCACTTATTCTGTAGGGGTTTTGTAGTTTTCTTTCCATGTCTGCTATTAGCTGATTATAAAGATGTGAACAAAGAATTCTTTCATTATTCATTTTTTACTATTTTATGTTGTATTTGTTTTCTTTGTTTGAGTAACAGTGTTGTATCATTGAGAAGAACGAGTGCTTAATATATTTATTCAGCACAGAATCCAGTGGTAATGGATATATGCAAATAATACGGAACAATAAGTTACAAACAATTAACAAGACAAACTTACACCCAAAAGAGAGGAGGGTCTAAATGGTGAATAGCCAACAAAATAAATCAGTTCGAATATTAATCTGTTTATCTGCTAATCACAAAAAAATGGCTCTTTAAATACATACTCATAGCTCTTTCAGGCTATGTAATATTTCATCAATTAGAGTACTGATGGGGTGCTAGCTACTCTACAACAAACATCATATAAGCTAGAACTTATGCTTACATCTAGCCATATAAACTCCTTATGGATCATTTAATGCCAAAATTTAATTTTTCTTTTTTCTTTTTTTTTTAATCATATCACCCCAAGCAAGGTGAAAACACCACTGATGCACAGGGGGCTATGTAAGAGTGAAAAGATTGGAAAGGAGAAAAACCGGAAACCACATCCTAAACAGGAAACAAGGGATGAGCCTCTTCACCTGTTCAATAGACGTGGGTGGAGTGTGAACCGGGCAATAGTTTAGTCTATCTACTCCAATTGAAAAAAAAAATAAATAAAATAAAATAAAAGAGTGAAAAGATTGAAAAAGAGAAAAACCGGAAACCACATCCTAAACAGGAAACAAGGGATGAGCCTCTTCACCAGTTCAATAGATGTGGGTGGAGTGTGAACCGGGTGATAGTTTAGTCTATCTACTCCAATCAAATTTTCTTGGGAGTATTAGTAATTTATTTACAAAAATCTATTTCTGGTAATTTTTAATTTTTTTTTACTATAAAAATGTACTTTTATGTTTTCATAGTGTTTGTAGGTTAACTATTTGCCCATATTTAGGACCGTAATAGGTGCGACCACCTCAAGTCAGGGAATAACACCAATTAAAAGTTGGTACAACACCCCTGAAAAACCTCCAATCTCTTGATCAGAGGCCTTGCTACCAGATATAGTTTGTCACATCCAGGTCATTTTATCTTTTAGCTTATTGTTAGTTTCATTACAAAGTTGAGCACATTTGTATTGTCATTTTTTTTTTTTTTAACACAGTCCTCTTTTTCACAAATTACACTTTGCAACTCTTTTGCACATCAATACTCACACTCTCAGAAATTATTGTATTATTACCTGGAATTTCGGTGACTCTTACTCAATTCCTTTTCTTTTTTTTTTCCCATTTCAGTTTTTGCAATGACATCTACAGCATGATTGGAATCCGACCTAACATTTATTGGCGTGTAATTTGGAAATTTATCTCGCCAGCTCTAATTTTGATTCTCCTTATTTCAACTATTGTAACAAAATTTATTGATCCGGTGACATATCGTGCCTATGACAAAAATAAGGTAAATTTATTTTTGGTTATTGTTTTTTGACAGTATTTTTTCTAATAGAAAATTCTTACTCTTTTCTAATTACAATTAGTTTATTTTGGTTCTTATGACACAGATAATATTTTTTTTTTCTAATTACAAAAAAGAACTGACAAAACAAGAAAATTTAAATTTCATTCAATAACTGAATATTATCACGACATGAAAGTCAAGAAAACTCATCAAAATAATTACTCTTACCGTAAGCGCTAGTGGTAATAAGAATGCTCAGTGTATAATAACAGAGCTAAAATTTATACTAATAATAAATATAAATAATACTAATACTATACATTTTGTTCCTCACCAGTGAGAGAGTTATACCAAACAGTGAAGAACAAAATGTCAATTTATTATTATATATTATTTAAGTAACTGTACACAAATTTGATAAAATTTTAAGCAACTTCATAATGTCTTCAGCAGCTAAGAGAATTTAAACAAAACTATTTACTAAATAAGTTATTTTATACTGTATTCAAGAATTTTTAAAAAATAATTTCACCCCAAACAAGACAATAAAACCACAAGGTGTTTAACACAAGGTGTTTCTGAGAGAATATGAGAATAAGAAAAAACACTATTTTTTCTTTTTTTTTTTTTTAAATCATATCACCCCAAGCAAGGCAGTAATGCCACTGAAGTGCAGGGGGCTACGTAAGAATGAAAAGATGAGAAAAGAGAAAGCCGGAAACCACATCCTGAACAGGGAACAAGGGATGAGCCTCTACACCTGTTCAATAGACGTGGGTGGAGTGTGAACTGGGTGATAGTTTAGTCTATCTACTACAATTGAGGAAAAAAAAAATGAAAGAAAAGAGTGAAAAGATGGGAAAAGAGAAAGCCGGAAACCACATCCTAAACAGCAAGAATTAAGAAAACAGTAGATAATGATTGACATTAAATTTAATTTTATGAAGATCAAAGTTGACGGTAAGCAAGACGCCAAGAGAGAGTTCCACAAGCAAGAAGTGTTAGCCTAGAACTTATGCTTACATCTAGCCATTTCATCTGTAAAATGATGAGACCTGACTGCCAATCTAGTGCTTTGCTTAAATTCATAAAATGCTAAGTACCACAGAGGAAAATTTATCAGAACAATTACCATGAAAGTATTTATAGAAAAGGTAGAGAAAAACTAAATCAGGATGGTGGGAAAGTGACTGAAGCCAAAATAACAAGTCAGGACTAATAACATTGTAGATTGTTCTTTGGATTTTATCAAGAATCTCTAAACCAGGTGTGGCAGCATAAGTGAGGACAGATGGTAGACTTATGACTGTCTGAGAGAAATTGTCATGCACGACACAGTGAAGCAACTGTCTTAGCAGCAGGCCTTGTTGATTCAATACAATCTTTCCTCTTCATGTCAGTGGAAAACATTGGCCTGTGGAGTTTGTGGAGGTTAGCATGCTGATGGACAGTAAAAAAGGTTTTCTCAGGTGATTAAAAAAGAGCAGTTTTGTATTGGAGGCATGAAAATTAACAAGCCGTTTCTTACCCCAGTTAACAACAGAAAGTTGATTCTTTTTTTTTTATCAGTTTCCAATTTGACCTTATTGAACAACTCACATGCTATTGGATTGTCTGGTAAGTTCATGCCGATTTTTAGTTATTCATGTTCCAAAACCTTAGAAAACTTCAAATTTATTAACAAATTACATTTTTGATTAGATCATACTTCAAGCTATCTTTTAAGAAAGTTTGAAATGACTCAATACATACCAATTTTGCATCCCTATAAAAATAGAAAATTATAAGGTGTGTGGAATAGGCAGTTAAGAATTAAAATCAACCTTCTTCTTCTCTTTTACAAAAATTCACAATGATGTTTGAAATCCTGGTTTTTCCCAAATAGAAAAGGGATTGATCATGTGCTTAAAGAAAAAGTCAAAACCAGATTTTGCAAGTAGATGTTAAACTGGTTTTCTGACCAATGGAAGTGAACTGCAAGACCAAAGGGACTTTGCGATCCAGTGTGAAAAGGTCTAAATGCTATAAATACTTCGATCAGCATCAGCCAGCCAGTCAGATGGGAGCAGTGAGAGAGACACAACTAAAATATAACTTCAAGTCAACCCGGACATAAGGTCACATCACACCTTGTTCTCTTTCTCCTTCTTTCTCATGTGCTGATTCATTTTACTTCTTCTTCTCCACCCTCAGCATTCCTATATGCTTCATTTTATACTTGATAACAAACAGACATTTTAAATACTTACATTTCACTTTGCAAATCAATTACATACATTTTCTCTTCTAACATTATTATTCTTCTTACACATTTATGTTAATGTTCAGCAAACAAAATTCCCTTTATTTTTCAACAACCTGATGCTACCTTTAAATGCGGAAATTGTCAGCCAATTTTGGAAGTGGCCTTGTAACAGGCATGGCTGACACACCCGATAGCTTCAGGTGCATTTTAGACATTTGATGCATTTTTATTACTATGATTGCAAAAATACCTCACAAGCAACAAAATAAGATATATGCTAAGTACGGTGAAGGTTCTTTAGTTGACAGAACTGTACGGAAGTGTTTCACAGAGTTTAGAGTTGGTGATTGTAGCCTTACTGATGAAGAATACTCAGGTAGAACCCCCCACCACCACTCTCCACTACAGATAACGACCAAATCAAGACATTCATTGAGAATAACCATTATTACACAATGGGTGAATTGACAGAAACAGTAAATTTATCAAAATCCACCATCCATGAGCACTTAGTAAAGATTGGATACTCAAATTGCTACAATGTTTGAGTACATGATTTGAGTGAAAAGAATTTTTTGAATCACATTTCTATCCGTGATTTGCAGATTTACAACAAAAATGCACCTTTTTTAAAGAAAATTGTGATGGGTGATGAGAAATGAATCTTTCACAACAATGTTCAGTAAAAATGATCCTGGGGTAAGTGACATGAGCAGACTTTGGCTACTCCAAAAGCAGGTCTTCATCCTAAAAAAGTCATGCTGTGCATCTGGTGAGATTGGAAAGGAATTCTGCACTATGAACTTCTGTCAAGTAACCAGTCAGATGATTCTGAAAAGTACAGCTTGCAAATGGATGAATTAAAGGCAGCAATTCAAGAAAAAAGCCTAGAATCATTGAACAGAAACGGTGCTGTTTTCCATTAGGATAATGACAGACTTCACTTTTTCTTTTTGGTAACTCAGCAAAAATAGTTGCAGCTTGACTGGAATCCCACCCATTATATTCACCAAATGTTGCTCCTTCAGGTTTTCATTTATTCAGGTCCTCGCAAAATAATCTCAATGGTAAAAACTTTAATTCCTTGGGTGACATCTTTAAGTTGAAGGAAAAATGTGGCACAACAAAATTGATTGCATTTAGGTCAACAACGTAATTCTGTTTTCTGTATTATGGATGTTAATGTTATTGCATTCATAAATTAAAGCAGAAAACAAAATTACGCTGTTCAACTATGGATGTTAATGTTATTGCATTCATAAATTAAAGCAGAAAACAAAATTACGCTGTTCAACTATGGATGTTAATGTTATTGCATTCATAAATTAAAGCAGAAAACAAAATTACGCTGTTCAACTATGGATGTTAATGTTATTGCATTCATAAATTAAAGCAGAAAACAAAATTACGCTGTTCAACTATGGATGTTAATGTTATTGCATTCATAAATTAAAGCAGAAAACAAAATTACGCTGTTCAACTATGGATGTTAATGTTATTGCATTCATAAATTAAAGCAGAAAACAAAATTACGCTGTTCAACTATGGATGTTAATGTTATTGCATTCATAAATTAAAGCAGAAAACAAAATTACGCTGTTCAACTATGGATGTTAATGTTATTGCATTCATAAATTAAAGCAGAAAACAAAATTACGCTGTTCAACTATGGATGTTAATGTTATTGCTGCAGATGTGCGTTTGTGGTGCAGTGGATATCGACTTGAAAAGAGAAATCAGGGAAATGAGTTTGAATTCCTGTTGTATTCCTTGCATTCACTTACATGCAAATACCCTTGAGAAAGTATTAATCCATCTCTTCCTTCCAGTTATGGGTTAAATAACAGAACATATTGGGTTCTATAGCCTTGGCTGGCAACCAGTCTACCACAGAAAGCAATGCCAACCTACTACAGGATAATCTTCTGCCCAGTCAGTCATGTCTCTTTTGAGATATGACTACCCAAAGCATGTATCGCATATGGCACTTAACTGACTGAATGTTATTACTGGGTTGTTTTTGTTTTTTTTGGTTCTTTTTCTGAAACACCCAACATGGGTTGAATTGCTTTCGTCACTGAAAATAAATAGGCAAAAAAAAAAAGAAGACTGAGACACTCAGAATATTTTGGGTCTGGTTTTTATTCACAAGACGGTAATGTTCGTTTTTTTTTGGCGGGGGGAGAAGCTTCAAGTTGACCCTGACATTCATCCTCTTTCTCTTTCTTTCTCGTGTGCTGATTCATTTTACTTCTTCTTCTCCATTGAAAGACATTCCTATCAAACAAATGCTCATACATACGTACACATAAACTCTTTCCAATAAATTACTACTATGAACATTCTTCAACTCTTGATGCACTTAACTTTCTCATTGAACATTAACTTCTAGAATTCTTGTCATTCATTTCTTTTAATAAATTCCTATTTTAACACGAAAAATATATATTTTTATTTTTCCACTATTCCACACTAATTCACGCATTCCAACCTGCAACCAACCTTCTGATGAAAACCTTCAGATAATTTTGGATAAAACTTGTAAGCTGTAGGGAGTTTGGTTATGTATGACACAAGGCCAAATTGATAAACATTAACCATCTCCCTATAGCTACAGGAAATCTGCCGAAGCAGAAAGGTTCGCTTTATTCATTTGAAAATCCCAGCTAAAGACTGAGATTCTTCGGTTTCTGTTTAGCACCAGGAAGCCCTTTTTTTCTCACACATGCGCGGACAGTCATTTCTGTTAGTGGCCTTCTAGGAGATTATTATTCTTTTTGTCTTTTTATTTTATTTTATTTTATTTATTCTTTTTGTTTTTATTTCAATCCCACAAATTTTCTGTAAAAATCGGCATGAACTTTCCAATATTAAGGCAAGGATAAATAGTTGTATCATCAGCACAGATACCGTATCGATAATTGATGCCATCAGGAATGTCATTGATGTAAATTAGGAACAATTTAAGTCCAAGCCCTGGGAACTGACATTAATGCCAAATGGTCTCAGAAGAGTGACCGTTCAGGACAACTTTCATTTCATTCTCCTCGTTCATTTACATTGAAATATGTTTTGTTTTTTTTATTAGACACAAACAGAAAAAATAAGCAACTATTTCAGTCAAAAACATAAATAATCCAAGTCTTGTTCAAAATCTTAAACTGCTTGTAAAAAATGTCGTGTAATGTAAAACAAACTATAGAAAAAACAAACTATGAAAAAAAAAGTACTAAGGGAAGTAACCTTTATTTTACTCAGTGATGAGTAACTTCCCTTAGATAAAACAACATAATTATACATAAAATTATACATAAAAATATCAAATCGACTGTTTTTTGTGTGATTTTTTGTTTGTTTGATTTTTTAGTTTTTTTTTTTTTGCAGTGATCTAAATTCTCAGAAAATATTTTAGTAATTATTTTTAACTGTTAAATATATATTGGCAAATATTTTCTTAATACATTTTTGTTAAAATTGGATACTTATCTCCCTTGTTCGGACATTCTTGCTGATTAACAGGATTTATACCAAGAATCCATCAAATTATGCAAGACTTGTTCAGTAGTAAAATCTTTCTCAGTCTCACATCGTTGATCCTATTGGATCCCATGGAAGTTGCTATATATTTAATTTCTTCTTCATCACAGTTTATGTTTTTTAAATGATGCTGTGTCTCTTCAGTTTCTTTTTTTTTTTAATATGCATCTTTTTTTGGTGGGGAAGGAATGTTGAATTCAGAACTGTACTCCTCTTACACTGGATGACAGCCGAGGTTGGAAAGCCAAGTTTATATATCTATTTAATTTATAGATTGGAGGGGGGGGGATATACACTTTTTCACTAGTCCAAAAGTGAATGCAACTAAGTTGGAATTTGAACTCAGCTCACCAATTTCACTTTCTTCAGTGATGTTACCAACACATTCTCTCTCTCATATATATATATATATATATATATATATATATATATATATATATATATCAGGAAAAACTACTAAAAAGTTGTAAGTTTAAAAATGTATTTTTTTGACAGTATTTATTTATTTCTATTTGATATTTCAGACCATCCTCAGCCTTTCATCAGAAACAAATGATTTTATAATTTAAATTAGAAACGTATTTCACGAGAGCATTCGTGGAGAGATTGTTTAAATCACGTGATGTAGAAAGCGACAGATTTTTTTTAAATATTTGTAAACATAAACCGATCTTTAATAATATTTACAAATGTTGTTTTAAAGGAAATTTTTTTAAGTGTATCTAAAAAATGTTTAACTATTGAAATATTTATAAAGATTCAAAACACCTAAGTCCCTATTTAACCCTAGCCTGTATGTATTTAATTTTAAAATCCAGTATTTTTCTTTCTTTCTGCGTGAGTATGTAGAACTAAAATCAGAATCTATTAGTAAACATATATATAAATATATATATATATATATCTATTAGTAAACATATATATAAATATATATATATATATATCTATTAGTAAACATATATATAAATATATATATATATATATCTATTAGTAAACATATATATATATATATATATATATATATATATATTGTAAACATATATATATATATATATATATATATATATCTATTAGTAAACATATATATATATATATATATATATATATAAACATATATATATATATATATATTAGTAAACATATATATATATATATATATATATATATATATATATATATATATATATATATATATATAATATTGAGAGAAGAAAACTCAACACATGGTTAGGTGGTTATAAATCAAAATTTATTTCAGTGGGTTGTAAATTTACATCATCTCATTCAAACCATTGGAAAATAAATCATAACTTATAATGCTCTGGATAATATCCATCAAGGTCTCTATTTTTATCTCATTAATATCCTATATTAATTAGATAAAATTTTTGGGATTATCCTCTCTGTCTTTATGGGTTTGCAATTCTCTCCAACAAGGGTCATTCAATAAATAAAGTGAATTTTTCGGTATAAGGACTTCTAATACAGATAGAAGCTTACTTTTTCTTTTATTTTTCAACGTAGTCTTCCAGCAGTGTTACACACTTTTCCTCATCTGTGCACAAGCTTCCGTATTCCCTCAGCGTAAAAATCTTTGGAGTGATGTCTCAACCAATCACTCAGAGCACTTTTGACTTCATCGTTACTTTCAAACTTTGTGCCTCTCGTGAACGTTTTCAAGGGATCAAACAGGTGAAGGTCTGAAGGAACAAGGTCTGGGCTATTCCACAAGCAAGAAGTGTGAGGGAATAAAGTATTAACATAGAAATTATGGTTACATCTTGCAATTTCAACTGTAAAATAATGAGACCTAGCTGTCAATCTAGTACTGTACTTAAATTCATAAAGTTTAGGTAACAAAGAGGAAAGCTCATCAGAACAGCTACCACGAAAATATTTAGAAAAAAGGTTCATAGGAGCTGCATTATTACAATGGGGAATTTACTAAAGCTGAGTTGTCAAGTCAGTAATGTTGCAGATTCTTCTTTGAATTTTGCTGATAATCTCTACATGCATAGCAGAAGCACTTGACCAGATATGACTATAATATTCAATGCCTAGACGAATGGTAAAGATATGTAAGATAGATTCTGGTGAGAAAAATTGTCTAACACAACACAGTGAACCAACTTTTTTAGCAACAGCCCTAGCAATTGATTCATGTCAGTAGAAAATGTTAGTCTGAAAAGGTGCAATGAGTCACTGTCCTGGAGGGAACGCAAAAAGATTCTCTAAGACAAAAGAGAGCAAAGAAATACATAAATTGACTTTCATATGTCTAGGTTTTATTACAATTTTAATCATTGACTTTTAAAACAATAAATATTGCCAAGGAATGGAGGTAGTTAAAATAATAGCAGTGTCAAGGGAAAAACTTTTGTTTATTATACGGGGTAACTGATGATTTTGGATGTGCATTGAATGTATTTTCTCATTCATTTATTTCAGCAACTACACATCATGCATCTTGTATGAACTTTTAATATTTGATTAAAAAAATACTTCTGTCTTTGCAGGCCATGCTTGTCGATGCTAATTACCCTTGGTTTGCCAGCATTGTTGCTATCTGTTTAGTTATCATACCAATAATCTGGCTACCAGGCATAGCATGTAGCAGAAGGTTTGGAATATTCCGATATGAGCCTGAGACGGCACCAATCGACATGGATGGTATTATCAGTTCTCGCACTGCATTTGTAGAAGTCACAGACAATGGAAATGCCAGAGAAAGCACAAATATCCGAAAATCTACAGTACATGCAACTTCGGACGGCACAAGATTAGCCAAGCCAAATAGTGGTGACAATTTCCTGTGAGAAACTGCGTTTTCTAGTTCATTATATATATATATATATATATATATAAGTTTACACAGACACCAATGCCATCCTCTGACAGAAGAAAATTTTCAAAAAAAGGATTTTGTGTGTCTGCAAGTATTTGGACATTGTAAGGCACACAGAAACTGTTCATGGAACACATGGATTTTTTTCTTTACAAGAGAGAAAGAAAAGAGAGAAAGAATAGAAGGATGATCGAGTACAAAGGAAATGTGAAGGTTCCCCTCCCCATCAAAAAAAAAATTATGATACATTTATAAATTTTTAAAATTTTTAAAATTTATAAATTTTTAAAAGGCATTCACAGCTTCTTTTCTCTTTTGTCTCATTTTAAAAAAATTTTTTTTTATTTAACTTTGCTCCAAAATTTACTGAAATTTTCTGAAAACATTTTTTGTATATTTGTTTGTATTTTTTTTGTACTCATTTTAGGGTACTCATTTTTGAAATTTCCATAAAAGATTAAATACAGTTATTTGATTGTACTGAATTTTTTCCCCGAATTCAAAACAAAAAAAAAACAGAAAAAAAAATCAAATTGAGTATGAGGCTTTGGTTTTTGCTTTTTATAATTTTTTAAGAGTCTTTAACATACCTAAATGTTAAGTAGCAATCCCTCATTAATATATGTTTGATTAAAAGCCGCAGTCCAGGAGTGTTGATAATTTTTTTTTTTTTTTTTACTATGTTTCTGTATTTGTAAGTGTAAGTTGATGGTTAGTGAATTATATATATATATGAGAGCATAGATTGATGGTTAGTGAATTATATAAATATGTATGTATATGGATGTAAATAAGTATACATATGTGTATACACACAAGTACACACTGATACATAAATATTTATCTGGTGTTAATAAAACTGTGCTCAATGTAATACAACAGCTATAAAGAATATATTAATATACATATTTTTAGGATAATATATATATATATATATATATATATATATGTAAAAATAGGTCGATGGTTAGTGAAAAATTACTAATACATTCATATAGTAAAACTCTTATTTAAAACTAAACAATGCAAAATTGCTTAAGATCTTCATCTATCAAAATTTTTAATGTATCTAACAACTGATTGATACATTTGGCCCAGAGAAGAATTTTTTTTTTTGATCTTTGTATTATTTCATCTTAATGCATAAATGCAATGCAGAAATCAAAAAAGAAAATGTCTAATCACTATTTTCATTCCCAAATTTTAAGGTCTTAGATTTTACTAAACAACAAGTTGCATCTGATTGATGAAAATCTTTTTGACAATTCTTAAATATACTAATACTAACTACTGTTTTATGTTTGGTAAATGTAAAAACCACTCTTTTTTGTAGCCTTTAATAAAACTTCACCTATATAATTATATGAACAATATAACTATCAAATATGATATCTCCTGAAGAGTGGATACAATTCTACAAAACCCAATCAATATATTCAAGTGCTAAGTAAAGAAATTTTTTTTATTATTATTATTAATGCTCAATTCCTTGATACCAAACACTATAATTACAAAGACAGTTTGCCTTAAAATGTTATTTTTCCGTATTGACCTGGTCAATCAGTTTTTGGCAAAATTCAATCTTTGATATTTCTGTTTATATATAATTGTCTGAATTTACTTCTTATTTTCCAGAAATAACAGACAAAAAAAAAAACCATTTTTTTATCATGTATTTGAAAATCAATTCAAAGACAATTATTTTTCGTATAATTTTGTCTGGTAAGATTTCTTTAATGCTGCTTCCCTGTCTCTTGTGGTTCAAAAGCATTATTGCTACTCACTTTATTACACACAATTGTAAAAATGAAAGGGTTAACAAATGGTGAGGAAAATAAAACAATCTTTCCAAAGTTCTATAGTTCAAATATTTATTCATGAAGTTTGAAAATGAGGAATAATTTTGGACAAGCAGTAACAGAACTATAAGACTGTGTTGGTGCTAGTTAACTGACTGAAATTCCTGTGGTCACCTTGTTTTTAGTTCTATTTGGGAATAATTGCATTGCATAGGGGGTGTAGACATGATATATTTTGAGATTTTATTAGAGAAATTGCATTTAAATCCCACCATAACAAATAAGATGGTTTGGGGGGGGAAGAAGGGGTTACATTTTTTTTTTTTACACCCAACCATATAAATCTGGGTGTTTTTTTTTTTACATCCCACCATATAAATCTGTTATCTTTTTCTTTTTTAAAAAAATAATATTGCCATTAATTACATAAATGACTGTCACCAAAAACGTTTTTTTTTTTTTTGTAAACCCACTTAGTTACATGAGTTGGAATATATGGATTGAAACCCGACAAGATGAATAGAATAAGTAAAGAACAGGTAGGAAGAAGTGTCTTTAATCTAACATGTTTCACTTTATTAAACTTTTTCAGAGATCTTACTACAAGATATCTATATATATATATATATATATATATATATATATATAGATATAGTCATCCGCAGACAGATCTGTTTCGCTGTATATAAGAGATAGATTTGAATATATGGATTGAAATCCGACAAGATGAATAGAATAAGTAAAGAACAGGTAGGAAGAAGTGTCTTTAATCTAACATGTTTCACTTTATTAAACTTTTTCAGAGATCTTACTACAAGATATCTATATATATATATATATATATATATATATATATATATGAGAGATAGATTTGAATATATGGATTGAAATCTGACAAGATGAATAGAATAAGTAAAGAACAGGTAGGAAGAAGTGTCTTTAATCTAACATGTTTCACTTTATTAAACTTTTTCAGAGATCTTGCTACAAGATATCTATCTATCTATATATATATATATATATATATATAGTCATCCACAGACAGATCTGTTTCGCTGTATATAAGAAATAGATTTGAATATATGGATTGAAATCCGACAAGATGAATAGAATAAGTAAAGAACAGGTAGGAAGAAGTGTCTTTAATCTAACATGTTTCACTTTATTAAACTTCTTCAGAGATCTTGCTACAAGATATCTATCTATCTATCTATATATATATATATATATATATATAGTCATCCGCAGACAGATCTGTTTCGCTGTATATAAGAGATAGATTTGAATATATGGATTAAAATTCAACAAGATGAATAGAATAAGTAAAGAACAGGTAGGTAGAAATGTCTTTAATCTGACATGCTTCACTTTAGTAAGTTTCTTTGGAGATTCTTTTTAAAGATGTCTTTAAAAAAAGCTCTGAAGAATCTTATTAAAGTGAAACATTAGATTAAAGATGCTATCTTTC
This sequence comes from Ascarosepion bandense, assembly GCA_037127315.1. Taxonomy (NCBI): domain Eukaryota; kingdom Metazoa; phylum Mollusca; class Cephalopoda; order Sepiida; family Sepiidae; genus Ascarosepion; species Ascarosepion bandense. The sequence goes on along the minus strand of JBBBDQ010028426.1, from coordinate 20,929 downwards.
TACCTGTTCTTTGCTTATTCTATTCATATAATATATATGACAAAAGTAAAACCTTTTATACGAACATGTTTCATTCCTTGAGGAACTTTATCAAGGCAGAAGTAAAGTGAAAAAAGATGACAAGTTTTTAAATTTTGAATTTGTTTATGCTCTAAAACATTCTGAAAGCTTTAAAATTTTTGTACAAAGGAAATTTAAGAATTAAAATTTAAGCTAAAGAGGACATTAAATGATGCCGTTTGGGGCCTATTAAATGAAAGCAACTTAATGCTATTTATTTTTATTTTTCTCCAGTTTACTAAAAACATCTCTACACTTTCCTTGAAAAAATTCTTCAAGGAACTAAACATGTTGGTATAAAAGATTTTTTGTCTTCCTTTTTATTTATAGTGTCTTTACAAAATGAATAAATAGTTATAGCTACATTGTATGCATATTTGTGTGTATATATATATAGTACCTTGATGCTTGTGCTTTAGCATGAACTCCCAGGGCTGAAACTTGTGTCCACACTACTTGTCATTGGGCAAATAATAGCACTTGGATGTTTATAATTCTATAGTTATATATATATATATATTCCATTTTTAAACGTGTTATTACACAACCCACGTGAGCATTAAAACAAAACTGTTACATGAGCATTCTTAAAAAAACAGTAAAATCAGTTATTGAAAATCACCTAAAGACACCACTCATGGTAGAAACCTGAGTTGCATGATAACTCATTTACAAATGGAAAATATTCAAAAGTTCTGCAATATAATTGTATTGAACACTTTTTAATACAAATGTGCACTGGTCTAATTTTATTATGACCAAAAACTAAGTAATTAAGCAATTAATAAATATATATATATATATATATATATATATATATATATATATATATTATGTATGTATACAAACACACACACACACACACACACACATACATATGTATCTCCAAACTATAGGTTAAATAGCAGGGCAGATGAGGCTCTCTAGCTTGTGTTGGTAACCAGTCTAGGAGAAAGAAAACTCTAACTTAAAACCTTAGAAATGCTGTTTGGAGATCTTGTGGCACACAGAGTACCATTCCCTGTTTTCAGTTTTTTCATTCATTTAAAATGATACCAGAGTTCACTATATGGATGTATACAAGCATCAACACATGCATGTGCGTGCTTTAATCGACTTGTCTACGAAGAGCATCATGATTAAGCACATCTCTCTCTTAGATTCCTGAAAGTTTATAAATGCTTAGTTTCATATCCAAAACATGAACCAAGCAATTTCTAATGAAATAATGAATTTTTATTTATTAATCCACCATAATTTTATCACTTTCAACATTATTTTTAAATTAATATTAGATATATATATATATGATCAATAAAATACTGTTTAAAATAAACAGAGTGTCTACTCAAATATGGGTATCCACTAAAAAATGAATAAATGAAGTAAGTAAAAATAAAGATTCATTATTTCTTTAGAAATTGCTTTGTTTATACAGGTATGCCTCACCTTGTGTCAGTAATTCATTCCAAGTGAGGCAACTGAAGTTGAAAAACAACTTAAGTCGAATTTACTTGTCACTAGGCTAAACCACAAATAGCCATCCTCAATTCTGTATTTTATACATAGATGAATTTTTAATAATATATGGTCAATAAAAATCTATTTCTAGGCTTACAAATAAATTTTTGCTTTAAATATAGTACAGAAAAAAAGTAATCCAAATTTAGAAATACATGTACGTACATACTTGTAAATGTAGATATTTATAATTTGGCAATCTTTACAGTACATCACGGACCCTTTATTTGTGAATGTGGATTGCTCAAAGACAAAATAAAATGATTTTGTAAAGTTAAAGTTATTAAAATTATTTTGCAATAGTACAAAATAAACTAATCCATGTTAACTTTAAGAATATTTACATTTAATTTGTTTATTTACTTTGGCAGATACAAATGGTAAATGTTGGAACTACCGTGGAAAATGTTAATATTGAGCTCTGTTAAATAAGACGACAATACAGAGTCACAGTTGTTCTCATATTTTATTTTCTAGGCTTTATGATGATTATATTAACATTTACTGTAAATTTACTTATTTTATATACTTTTTTCTTATTTATTGTATAGTAATATGATTTTATGTGCTTTTAACGCATTTCTAGTGATATTACTATTAATTTCTATATGAAACTGTGCAAATATAAACTTTTGGGAAGAGTTTGCTTAATGGCAATATAGATTCTTATATATCCTACAATCACACAGGTATAGAAAACCCATATAGTTCCTGTGTATTGTCTGCAACTTTGAAATGGGTCATTAGTTACTGACATGCTAAATAAATTTTGAACAATTAAATTTTTCCTTTGTATATTTCCTGTGGTTAATACATTTTGGACAAGTCATTCCATAGCTTTACAATTCCTCTGAAAAAAAAAAAAAACTTTTTCTCTCAGAATGCACCTGATATGTGCCAAAAATGTATCAATTGAAGTGTTCTAGATCAACAATTATGCAAAGAAGACATCTAATTGTTCAAACAATATTAAGTGTGTGTTTTTTAGATGGCTATTTTATTCCAGCCAACAACTGACCTTAGTGACTTGTGTGTGTGTATGTGTATGTATATATATATATATATATATATATATATATATATATATATATATATTATAAAAAATAGTAGATATATCTCTGGTGTAGAAAAAATGTATACCGATAACCTTTCAGATGTAAATTGAATTTACCTGTACATGCCTTAATGCAGATATGTATTATAGTGATAAAAAAGAATATTTAGTCATTTCCGTCAAGTTTTAAAGATATTCCTAGATATGTAGATATGCACAGATGATATAGATATATAAATTCACATCTATATGTGCATATGTGCATGCTCAAAATATATGGAAATGTATATAGAGATATAAATAAACATATTCTGATATATATATATATATATATTTGTAGAAAACAGATATGATTGAGGATTATTCATATGTACATGTAAATATATCATTTACTTAATTTGTTTTCTTAATTATTGTACACATTAAAAGAGACATTCATTTTTACAGACATACTTCTCTCTCGTTCTCTTTCTTCTTCTCACTTTCTCTCTCATTCTTGCTCTCTCTCACTCTGTATTTTTTGGGCAGCTTAACATAGGGTAAGGAATAGTGAGCTTGTCTTGCTAGAATTATTACAAGTGAGCGGTGAGTTTGATCCACACTAGGTGCCACATTTAAGTGGTGCTTAGAAAATCAAGTCTCTTGATCTATTTCTCATTCTCTCTCATTCTTGCTCTCTTTCATTCTTGCTCTCTTTTACTCACTTTCTCATTCTTGCTCTCTTTCATTCTTGCTCTCTTTTACTCACTTTCTCATTCTTGCTCTCTTTCATTCTTGCTCTCTTTTACTCACTTTCTCATTCTTGCTCTCTTTCATTCTTGCTCTCCTTTACTCACTTTCTCATTCTTGCTCTCTTTCATTCTTGCTCTCCTTTACTCACTTTCTCATTCTTGCTCTCTTTCATTCTTGCTCTCCTTTACTCACTTTCTCATTCTTGCTCTCTTTCATTCTTGCTCTCCTTTACTCACTTTCTCATTCTTGCTCTCTTTCATTCTTGCTCTCCTTTACTCACTTTCTCATTCTTGCTCTCTTTCATTCTTGCTCTCCTTTACTCACTTTCTCATTCTTGCTCTCTTTCATTCTTGCTCTCCTTTACTCACTTTCTCATTCTTGCTCTCTTTCATTCTTGCTCTCCTTTACTCACTTTCTCATTCTTGCTCTCCTTTACTCACTTTCTCATTCTTGCTCTCTTTCATTCTTGCTCTCTTTTACTCACTTTCTCATTCTTGCTTTCTTTCATTCTTGCTCTCTTTTACTCACTTTCTCATTCTTGCTTTCTTTCATTCTTGCTCTCTTTTACTCACTTTCTCATTCTTGCTTTCTTTCATTCTTGCTCTCTTTTACTCACTTTCTCATTCTTGCTCTCTTTCATTCTTGCTCTCTTTTACTCACTTTCTCATTCTTGCTCTCTTTCATTCTTGCTCTCTTTTACTCACTTTCTCATTCTTGCTCTCTTTCATTCTTGCTCTCTTTTACTCACTTTCTCATTCTTGCTTTCTTTCATTCTTGCTCTCTTTTACTCACTTTCTCATTCTTGCTTTCTTTCATTCTTGCTCTCTTTTACTCACTTTCTCATTCTTGCTCTCTTTTACTCACTTTCTCATTCTTGCTTTCTTTCATTCTTGCTCTCTTTTACTCACTTTCTCATTCTTGCTCTCTTTCATTCTTGCTCTCTTTTACTCACTTTCTCATTCTTGCTCTCTCTCTCTCTCTCTCTCCCGCTCTCACCTTCATTTATATTCTCTATTTATCCATCCATCCACTATTTTCTCCCAAAATTAGTTTTAAAAAAATTTAACCTACGACCTTCTACAGGCAGAAAATTATCTTTAAATTTTAATTAATTTTATCTTTATTCTTTTTTACAAAATTATGTAAATCAAATTTAGATGTGCATGCACATTTTATATATAGTGACACTCATCAGCACCAAGTGGCAACAGACTGTTTTATAGTTGCATACAATTTTAGGGCCTGAAGATTGTATTCATGCAGGAAACAAACTGTCACCGCTTGGCGTTCCCTTTTACATTTATATATGCTCTATCTCTGATATTGAATACTTTTGCCCACAAATGTAGCATACCATAAATTCTATTTTTATCAGTGTGCAATAGATAAATTGTTTTTCTAAATTATGCAAAAATGAAAATTTTAACTGATAAGGTAAGGGGTGATGGGGGTCACAGAAATTGTCTGACAGCCATGACTGAGCTCTCCTGCTTGTGTGGCATGGTGCAGTCGTGTTACCAGACATAGGATCTTTCAGCAGCCACCCTCCTCAAGGAACCTGATGTAGGCCTTCATGTTGAATCTTCTGCATTGTCCTCAGATTGACACGGAATCATTCTGAAATGTTTCTATTAGAGCTTTTGGTACAAATGCCAAACAGTACAGCATGATGTTTCCAAATTTCTGGTAGAGTCAATTGCATCATGGTTCTCTTTTTCTTACAGACAATGCTTTACGGACCCTACTATAACGTGCAGTCAACAAAATAAAAAACAATATGCATACGCAAAATTAAAAATATAAAATAGCCATAATTTACCCATTACGCTATACACTACTGGCTATAATTATTAGGCCACCACAGTTTTTTAATGATGTATTTCATACTATTTTTAGTATTTATTGCCAAGTGGATAATTCTAAATAAAAATAGAATGGTTATTTTGTTATTATTACTTTGTAAAATTTTACAAGGCAGCCAGGCAGTCTTTGCTTCAGCCAGACAATAAGAAGAAGAGACTAGCATAGGGAAGGGATCACAAAAGCTGGATACCAAAACAGTTCATTTGATGCACATGTTATTGTGCAGCATTAACAAAAGAACCATTCTATTTTCATTTAGAATTATCCACTTGGCAATAAATACTAAAAATAGTATGAAATACATCGTTTTTTTTTTAACACTGGGGTGGCCTAATAATTATGCCCGGTAGTGTGGGTATATCTCTCTCTCTCTCTCTCTATATATATATATATATATATGCCACACACATACATATTTATGTGTGTGCATTGAGAGATAGGAATCAGCATATATATTTATACATATATATATTTATACATATATAGTTATATAACTTTGCATCAAGATTATATGAATTACTTTCATAACACTTCTTCACCTTTTGCATTTTGTATGTTCAGTTACTTCAAAAATATCCAATACCCAAGAGGTTTTTCTCTATAAAATAATATTACTTTTTATTTATTGGGCAATATCAGTTCAGATAAGGCTAGTTCTGTTTTATCTAGGAATTCAGCATAAGAATCGATTCTTCCAAAATTCAATTACTGGCCTCAGACTAAAGCATTCTGACTGGTCTACTGTATATTATTTCATTCTGTTGCATACCATTTTTTTTTTTCATGCATAAACTAACTTAGAATTTTAACTCTGGAACACAGTAGCAATCTTTTGATTTTTTCTTTAAAGCCTAATCTGCTATGTTTGCCGTATGTCAAGAGCATCTTTTTCATTTATTTTAATTGACTGTTTTGAGTGAATTTCCCTTCCTCTGGCAGCTTGACTTTTTATTCACACGACCTTTTTTTTTGTCTTAACCAACAGGCCATGTTACATTTGCAGATGACGATCATGAATTATTTTCACAGAGGTAGACATTTTGAAATTGTCGCATCTTCAAATGGTTTTTTTTTTATAGAAAAGAAATTGAAAAACTGTTATTTCTTTAACAACAGTCAACCATATTAACCAAAAAATTAAACTCTCTCTCTCACAGATATACATATATAAGGTGCTATTCAAAAATTTGGGGAACTTAATGCCTGGAAGGGCTTTCTTAAAAAAAGGAAAATGAAAAAAATTAAGTTTCTTTAATTTCTATTGGTGGAATGGTTTCAGATGTGCGAAATGTTCAATAAGGCTCAATAGATACCAAGTAGCTAAAAAAAATTAAGAATGAACAGCTTGTACAATCTTTTTATATTCCCCAAAATGTTTGGTAGCACTTCACATACATACATACACACACACACACTTGTGTATGTATGTGTTTTATATATATATATATAATATATATATATATATACACACACACACACACACACACGTATATGTAATATAATATATATATATATATATATATATATATATATATATATTTCAGATTAAATAAATTGCAAACATTGTGTCTGCTAATTTTGAATAAAATCCATTCATACTCACGGATAATCTTTATTATTATTTTAAAGATTATCCTTGAGTATGAACAGATTTTATTAAAAATAAACACACAATGTTTGCAATTTATTTAATCTGACATGTCTGAAAGAAAATCTGCTGCCTAAATACACAAATATATATATATATATATATATATATATATATATATATATATATATATAAATAAAATGTTAATGTATATTTGGGCATCAATCTTTCTATTAAGCATCTTCCATTGAATACGACCAACAGGAATGATTATTTAATCAATCTTTCAGTGAATTTTTCCAGAATTCTAATGTATTTCTGTTTTTAAGGAATTAAAGAATATAAAAATTGTCCATAGTTTTCATTGTTCCAAGCACTTTCAGCCAGTGCTTTAGCCATTCTCAAGGATGTTGTATTATGTATATTTATTCTACATGTGTTGTACTACATAGTAGATTTTACTGTGTAAAGATTCTTGTGGGGAAATAACACACACACACACATACACACACATAGGAGAGAGAGAAAAAAATTATATATAAATTTTTATATACAAGTACAATGTCAGGATAATTAATGACAGTGGAAGAATTTTTTTGTGTGGCATGTTTCCTTGATATTATTTAAAACCATTTGCATCCCAGTCCTTACCTTTTACCATTCTTGACAAATCTTCAATTATAACAATGTTGAATATTTAGTAACAAAAGTGACAAAAAAAAAAAAAAAAGACACTAAATGAAATCGGCTATACTATAGACCCAAATGCATATTATAAAAAAAAACAAGATTATAATTTAAACCTTTAGCATCCCCATCTCCTTCATACACATGTGTAGTAACTTCAACATCATTTTAGGTTAATGATGTCCTAAAGAATGAAATATGTCACATGAAAAGAAATTTTTCGCTTTGTAATTAATTTTCCTTATATATATATATATATATATATATATATGCATGTATGTGTGCTAACTTGAGAAAAGACAATAATCATACATTTTGTATGGTTGCTATAAACTTTGAATGTTTTTGTATAGATTTTTAAAAATTTGACATTTTGTCAAAATCTCAAAGAAAATGCTGCTTTAAAACAGAAATTATAGAATTTAATGATTTATTATGAATTGAATTTTCTGAAAACAAAATTATTTTGAATTGTGTTGTAATTATTATTGGCATCTATTATTGTTTTATGTTTGAATGCATTAATCCCGTCCACCATCACAGTTAAACTGTTGTAAACTGAAACACAAATTGGATTATAAGACTCTGATTCAACTACTGTGGGTGGTTTCTTTTTACTTTTCTAATTTTTTTTTTTGTGTGTGTGTTCATATCAAACACAAATACACAGAATTTTTTTTTAATTCTCATAAAATGATCATATCTCAATATGGAAGTCTAATTTTACCTCTGTTTGGTAAGCATTTTCACTTTTAAAAAAATGGTTTCTTTTCTTTCATTTTTTTTTTTGTATATTCTTTATTATAATATTAATTTTTTTTTCTTTTGCTTAATGATTTGCCATTTTTGTAGATATTTTTTATTCCAGTTGTAACCACCATGTTTGGTATCTTTTCTTTCAATAGAGAATCGGTGTAATATTTAATAAATTCTGTAAAGGACAATGGTAAACCCGTTATGTTCTAAAAACATTGTTATTGTTAATCATTTTAGAAGTCAAGCATTCCTTTACCCCACAAAATTGAAAAGAGAACATTTTCTGATAATAATCACCACATATTCAATATCAATCATTTGTATTAAAATATATATATATTTTATAAATGAGATAACATTGGGCTAAATGACCAATATCAAATATCATTCAAATAATAAATGATCTGGGGGTTAATTATAAATCTTTTTCCACAGAACACTAGATAAGAAGTTTTTTATTAATATAGAATGTATATCTTTATATATATATATATTCTTCATTTGAAAATGAGTTATTACGGGACCTAGGTTTCTACTATGTGGTATCTTCAGGCAATTTGGAAATCGCCTGAAGACACCACATGGTAGAAACCTAAGTCGCATAACTTGTTTACAAATGAAGAATATTCAAAAGTCCTACAATATAATTGTATTGAACACTTTTAATACAACTGTGTACTGGTCTAATTTTATTATGACCAAAAACTAAGTAATTAAATAATATATATATATATATATATAATATAATTATATGGTTATGTCAATTTTTCATTGCTACATGGAAATTTCTATGTTTCGAGATTAATTCTCATCATCAGGCAATGCTGGTGTGGTTGTGCAGACGATTAACATTTAAATGACAAATACTTTCCGTTTACTGTGAATGTATGTGGGTGGTTTTTTTGTGTGTGTGTTCAACTAATCAGAATGGAGATTCACTTAGGGGTTTGACCTTGAGGAATTTACGTGCTAACCAACTTTTTTCCTCCTCATTTTGTCTTTTATATATATATATATATATATATAATTTATACATTTTATTTTTCCAAATGTTTCCTCTCTTCACTTTCTTGAGCACCCTGATGTGTTGTAAAGGTTAACAAGCTTGTCTCATTAGTGGTGTGTTTGATCCTCACTGGGTGCCCCATACTTTTGGTCTTGTGCTGCATCTAAGATATGCTTAAAAAATATCACTTCTCTTCATTCTCTTGTACTTTTTACCATCTTAGTGTTATACCCACTTTCTCCCTCATGTTTCTGTTTCGTATGCTTATTTCTTTTTCTTTCTTCACTTATTTTCTCCTCTCACTTCCTTATTTTCCTCCTCCATTACTCTTCTCCTTATTTCCACTCTCTATATTTACCTCTTTTTTTTATACTTTCTTCTGTCTTTCCTCTATGTTCCCTTCTCATTCCTGCTCTATCCACCTCGTCTCTCTCTCTCTCTCTCTCTCCCTCGATCACCGAAGTTAAGCAACATTGAGCCTGGTCAGTACTTAGATGGGTGACCGCTTGGGAATGCCAGGTGCTGTAAGCGTATAGTGACGGATGTGCATTGTGGTGCAGTGGATATCGGCTCGGAAAGAGAAATCGGTGAGCCGAATTCGAATTCCAATTGAATACCCTGCATTCGTTTAAGCACTGGTACTCTTGGGAAAGGTATTAATCAGTCCCTTCCCTCCAGTTATGGGTTAAATAACAAGGTTAGAACTTGGGGACCCTGCTCTTCAAAACAAATCCCAATGAATGTTGATACTCGAAAAGAAAAATGTTGTAAAAATAACCTTACCCAAAATCATTGGTTATGACCTTAAAATAATCCCATAAGGATTGATAGGTCATTAAAACTCGAAAACAATCAATCTCTCTCTCTCGGCTTTTAATACTAATATGCACTTTTTAATTTAGCTTTTTAATGCTGTAATATGCATATATTCTCCCATTCATTTGCTTATACTGTTTTCCTTTACTTCTTTCTTCAATTCTATCATCCGCTTTCTCCTTCTTTCACTTTCGTCTGTGTTTGTTACTCTTTCTGTTTCTCATTCTTTCTCTTCTCCTAATTCTTTTCTTGACCCTTCTCTTTTTCTTTTCTTACTCTGTCTTTATCACTTTCTTTGTCTTCCTTTGCTTGTACATATCTGTTTTCATTTTGATATATAAATATGCATCAATCTTGAGTCACACACACACACACACACACACACACACACACACATATATATATATATATATATATATATATAAATTAAATAGGATTTATTCAAAGATGTTGTATGTACATTTCGACATGAAATCCCCACAGGGATAACGCATCACCTCAGCAACAAAACAAAATCCTTTCTCTTCGTTGCTGAGGTGATGCGTTATCCCCTGTGGGGATTTCATGTCGAAATGTACATACAACATCTTTGAATAAATCCTATTTAATTTATATTTGCTCTGTAATATTTTATTACATGGAGCTCTCTTCCTGTATCATTTTTTAATATTAAAAAAAATTTTAATATTAATTAGGATCGGGTTTTTGGAATTTACCTTCCTGCTTTTCCGCTTGGATTAAAGTATTTGAATAAATATATATATATATATATATATATATATATATATATATATATATATAAAATAAAATAAATTTTCAATATTCAAAAATGTTGAATGAAAAGACCATTGCTGAGGTGATGTAAAATTTCTGTTAGGGATTTTATGTTGAAATGTTCATTCAACATTTTTGAATATTGAAAATTTATTTTATTTTATATTAGCTCTGTAATTTTAATTACATTGAGCTCTCCTCCTGTATCATTTTTTAATATTAAAATTTAATATTAATTAGGATCAGGTTTTTGGGATTTACCTTCTTACTTTTCCATTTTGGATTAAAGTATTATAATATATATATATATATATATATATATATATATATATTGCCTGTCTATTTATCTACCTATCTCACTTTCCTTTAATTTTATCACTGTTCTTTATTCTGTACTGCTCTTCCAGATTTTCTAATCTTTTAACTTCTCTCTCTCTCTCTCTCTCATATATAGATCTTCCCCTCCATCCTTCTCTTATATGTACATCTCCTTCTCTTTCTCTCTCTCTTTCTCTCTCAGTTTGTTGGCTCCAAGAGAAAAAAAAAGTGAAAAAAAGTACACGTTATCATAATAACTTTCACTTAAAAAATTCAACTAACCACCAAGTTGAAAAAAAGAAACTCTATAAAAGTCATTGTCTCAATTTTCACCATTCCGAGTTGATGGAAAATATGGAATAAAAACATGGAACAAAGAAAAGTTTTCTTTCAATTATAAAAAAAAAAATTATCTGACAACTGAATTTCTGAGTTGAATTTCTGGCCTATTGTTACTATTATACGTTGATTCATTCAAACCAGTGTCTTTGTCTTTGTTGTTTTAACTTAAAATTTTGATCAACAAACATTTCAACCTCGGAAAAACATGCTGCAGCCAAAACATTGATATAAAACAACTAAAACAATGATACTGATCTGAATGTATAATACTTAATAATACTTAATAATAAAGACATTAATAATAAAGAAAAAAATAAGAAGAATTTTAAAATTTAATGAAAGTGTTAAATAGTTAACTAAAATATTCATTTTAATGATTGAATGCAGATCAAATATGGATCATATTCTGACATTGATAGGATAAGTAACAAATAGGAAGTGTTTATAAATCTAACATGTTTCACTTTTATTAAAGCTTCATCAGAGAATGAAATATGGAGAAGAAAAGAAAATTATTTTTGTATTGTTTGTTTTTCATTGGTTAAGCAGACCTCACATGTATCAGTCCTGCCAAGTAGCCTTTTGTGTGTATAATTCATACATGTATTTGTATCATAATTCTATCTTTCCAGAGCAGGATTCAGATGATAACGTGCATTTTAGCATCTAGTAGGCATTTTCATCTGTTTGGTGGTTGTCCGTTTGTTGATTTGGGGAAGTTTTGTGTGAGGGTGTGATTTTTTTTTTTCCTGGATTTATATTTAATTAAAATTGGGTTTATTTGAGTCACAGTTTTCATTTATGTAGCTGTGGTTGAAGAACAATGTTTTCTTCATTAACAATTTTTTAATACTTTTTTTGTTTATTATTTGAGGAGATTTTAAAAATAAGTTATTCAAAGTCTTCTGTGTGCTTTCAGGCTTCATAAACCAAACATTTTTATTTTTATGCTGTATGGTTGCAAAGAAATAAAATTGGCACAATGCCACAAACTGATACATAAAGACATGATATTTGAAAAAAAAAATCTCTGACACTTATCGACATGTGAAGACACAACACTCAAAAGCTACCAAAAAAAAAGCATACACAACCCTATCAAGATAAAAATAGAACTCATTTATAAAACTGAAAGTGCTCAGAACAAACTGGAAAATTTATGTTCAAATTGTTCCTGGTACTAGAAAAATGGTCTGAATTATAGAAAAAAATTTTTTAAATCTTAAGCAAAGAATTTTTGTTTGTCATCAACCAAACCTGTATAAATTTCCAAAAAGATAAGTCACTGAACTTTATCTATTCACTAAATTACCTAAAATAAATATAATCCCATGAGTTTACTAGACTTGGTGTCAAATGCTTTAAAAAGATACAGACAATCTTCACTTAATCTATAAAAAATACGATTCAATGAGATTGTATAATAGGTACTATACCGTGGCCAGAAATATTTTTTCCATATTACTATAAATTAATTACTTTAGATTGCAAATATCTAAAATAAAATTACCCCCTCTCCTATGGAAGCTAAAACAAATATACTCATATCATGTAATTTCTTTTTTCAATTCATAATCTGGAGTGCTTAATAGTAAATGAAACAAAAATCCAGGTTATGAATTTCAAATTCTTTTTCATTTTATTTATATTTTAATATGAATGTGTTCACTTCACCTTTCTGTCTATCTGAATGTGGGGTACCTCAATGTGGTGTAATGGTTAGCAAGCTTGTCTCACTAGAACCTATTACAACTGAGTAGTGAGTTTGATCCTCACTGAGAACTCCATACTTTCGGCCTTTGCTATATCTAAATGGCACTTAGAAAATCAACTATCTGTTTTTCTCTCTATATCTTAAATCATCATTTGATTTTTAAAACAGTCTCCTATGCAGGTAACATCAATCTACGATTAGCCAGCATTAAAAATCAACTTCCATACAAATGTGCGATTATTGTTGTGGTTGATCAGATCAACTACATATAAACATGGTTAGTTCAAGTTCCAGCCAATATCTAAACTTTAGGTAAATATTTCAGGCCTTGTGCCCTATCCCCCTCTGATCAGTCATTTATCTTGCTTATAAAATTTACAATACCCAAGTAATTAACTATGAATAACTTGCCAAATTTACATTTTTGTCTCTCTCTTCTCACACACACATTCATAATCCATTTTACTAATACTTCTTCCCAGATAGATATCATTAAGTTAAGAATATGGTCAACATCAATAGAAATTTATAAACCCTTCTTTTGTACTATTCTAGTACAAGTTTTACTCTGTCTTTTTATTGAGACTTTTTATCATGACAATCTGTGTCAATATATTCTTCAACTGCTTTGTTTAATAATTTTTTTCAAAAATAAGTATTACTCAGCATTAAACAATCACAGAGAAACAGGTATCAGAATGATAATTTGACCTCCACTTAATCATTTAAATTTTCACAGATGAAGAGGTTAAGATAACATCACTGAATGATTGACACTCAAGATGGGAATTCAAGTTTTGTCAAAAACTTTTTGATTTTGGTTGCAGTTCTCAAAGTTTATCTCTCCAAGAAAAATGTTGGGCTCAAAACCCAATATAATAAAATCGATTAAAACTCAAATAATAGTGAAATTACTTCATCTAAAAAAACAACAAGAAGAGGGAGTGAAACTAGTAATAAAATATGTGGTTGTGCTGAAAAGTTCCAAGTCTAACCAAGAAGGGTTACAAAAACAAAATCTGATGTTTGGTCATTTGGTCAGATTTTGGGAAATGAGCCAGACCATCAACTTTTCGGTATCCTCTCATAATTGTGAAAATGCTAAAAACTTCATTTTTCAACTGTTTTCTCTCATTTCAAATTTCATTTATTTTTTTTTTACTTATCCTGAGTTATTCTTGAAGAGAAAATTTTTTCTTTCATTCCTTTTTTTTTTTGTTTATTATTATTATTGAATTTTTAATATCACAGGACTTCAATATGTGAAACCTACACAAATATGGCAGCTTACTCAATGCTATCTTCATTGATAGAATGTTTTATCATTATTAATGATACAATTACAATCAATTTTATTTTGAGAATATCCATGTGGATACCTGAAATTTATATTAACCAACGGTTTGTCCAGAATTCATTTGTTAGTTATTCTGTTTTTTTCAATTTATTATTGTTTCAACTTTTTATTTTTAATGTTCATATCAGGATAAACAAGTTCAACATTACTCAAGGGTGTGTCCAACCATGTACATTAGCAAAAAAATTGTTTTGAGCTTTTTAGGCTCACTATTATTATTAGTTGTTATACTTTTTTTCTTTTTTCTTTCAAAGTGTTCAGATGGATAACCAATCTTAAAGTAAATAAAAGGCATATTTTGTTTCAAAATGTTAATTGTAAAATCTTTTTAATACCATCATCTTCAGCATAAATTTTTAATACTACAATTCACTTAATACAAGGCTCAAGGGGCACTCAAGCTTGATGGTTGCTGTTAAAATCATTAATGGATAATATGAGTATCAGTTAAAAGCCATACATTATACGCACTTGGGCAATCATATCTCAAAAGAGACATGGCTGACTGGGCAGAAGATTTTCCTGCAGTAGGTTGCCATTACTTTCTGGGGTAGGCTAGTTGCCAACCAAGGTGATAGAACCCAATCTGTCCTGCTATGGAGGGAAAAGCAACAGATTCATACCTTTTCCAAGAGTATTTGCACATAAGTGAATGCAACGAGTTCAACTGGATGTGCAGTGGATATCAGTTCGGCGTGAGAAATCAGAGAGCCGAGTTCAAATTCCAGTTGAATTCATTGCATTCACTTACATGCAAATACCTTTGGGAAAGGTACTTAACTGTCTCTTCTCTTCAGCTATAGGTTAAATAGCGGGAAAGATTAGTTGGCAACCAGTCTACCACAGAAAGTAATGACTACCTACTGCAAAAATATCTTCTACCTAGTCTTTCAAGACATGATCGCCAAAGTGTGTATCACATATGGCACTTAACTGACTGAATATGAATGTCATTTATTTGAAGAAAAAGGTCAAAAACATCTTCACATTACTTTGATTCATTCATGCTTTCTTTGGTCTCGGAGAGGTTGATGTCTTTCACTGCAGAGACTGAGCTTTGATTTCAGCCGCATAACCTTAGACCCAAAATTCGTCACCAGTTATAACTATTTTCAGAAATGCTTTGTCTTTCTCAACACAATCGAAATCTTGCACCGCTGAAACCTGATTTTCTTTATGGTTAACTGAAAGCATTTTTGGCACAAACTTAGCAGAGACTTGTCTCATACGCAAATCTTCAGTACGAATTGACCAAACTGGGCCATAACTAATGTTCATATTCTTCAAAAACTCTCACAAGTTGATTCAACAGTCTTTCTTCTGTCAGCCATCTTGGAAAAGGTTTAAATCACGCATATATTCATGTCCAGATTATACGCTATTTACCACATACATTCTGTAACTTTACATAGGCATCTGTGCAGGTAAATCAAGATTTTAAAAATGTTGATACCAATTCTCTGTTCAGTTTTCTCAGCCACAGTCACTAACGGAACCTCTGTGATTTGGAATGACCACTCTACACTCTTTCTTTCCAAACACTCATATAAACAATGGCAGTCAGACAGAATGTTATAAATAATTGTGCCTGTGTGACAGTTCATGGTCAATCTGTGCAAGGCAGTTTCACTCTGTGTACTTTAGCTTTGTTACTGTAACAACCGTCACAATAATGAACAGACCTCATTACATATCAACTCTGGTTTAATAGGTTTAAAATTAGGGATTGAAACATGTCGAACAATCTGGAATGAAGAACTCTTCAAAGAGACTACTGAACTGGATCCATATCAAAGCACCAAAGATTTGATGCAAAAACTGAATGCCTCATGTTCAACTGTCCACAAATGTCTCAAGCAATAGGGAAAATTTACAAAGAGCGAAATTGGTTTCCTCATGACTTTTCACATGAGAACCGAGTACAACATTCCACCATCTTCAGCAGTCTTTTAACCAGAAATGCTAACCTTTCACTTTTGTGTCACATTGTTACAAGTAATAAAAAATGGGTTTTGCATATCTGCAAAAACGTCAGCCTATGAGAACCTAGTACCAACACAAAAACCAAAGATTCAAAGAAATCTTTGCCTTATGTCTAGTTGAAGATACAGTATAACCCGGATATAAGAGACTCGGATTTATGAAAACCCGAATATAAGATAGATTTTCTCTTGTTCCAAATTAGAGCCTGTGTTAATGTATATAAAATAGACCAAACCCAGATATAAGAGAAATCTGGATATAAGATAACTCTTATCCGGTCCCGACAACTCTCTTATATCAGGGTTACACTGTATACTTTTTATTCATTACAAGCTAATTCATTGTAATATGCATATATATTAAGGTGTTCAGAAAGTAATTCCATATTACGCCACTATGATTTAATCACCTAAGCCAGAACCAAACTTGAATGATCGGAATTTGCATCTAGAATTTGTTTATTGTCACGTCAATCCAAAACTGTTGTCTATAGGGCATTTCACAGTTTAATTAGAAGACATTGAAAAGAAGAAATTTAAGTTCAGCATTAGCTTTCTTAACAAATTTTGTAAAAATTTTAATCAGGAATGTCAACCTTTCATTATTGCATCACCTTATTGTTCTTGTATATGTCGTGTCCCTTCAGGACATAGACAATCATGGCTTTTCACATCTCCCTATCGCTTGTAACTCTAAACATCCTTTCTCTTGTTACCCCTGCTCTGCCATTTGCTCAAGCCCATCAAGTATGTCATACATTACTTTCCCTCTATCTGTCCTGTGAGTATCAGATTCTCCAAGCCCTCCTTCTTCATGACATGTCCCAGAAACTTCAGCTGTCTTTTCCTGATGTTAAATATAAGTTTCCTTTTCTTTTGCATCCTCTCCAAAACTTCGTCATTGCTCACATGTTTAGGGGCCATGGACAGGTGATGAAAAATGGGTTTTGTCTGTCAACAGAAAGTGGAAAAGGCAGTAGTTATCACAAAATAACCAATCGCTGCTAATACTATAACTAGAACACATTCTACAGAAAAACTTGCATTATGTCTGGTGAAAGATGAAAATGTGTTGTCTATTATGACGTAATGGAATGTGGAAGGGACATGACTGTATACAATTATTGCCAGCTACTTGATCGGAAGAAGTTGATCACAATTTTAAAATTGTCCTGCTTTAATAAACAGAAAAAGTTGTATTGTCCAGTATGACAATGCAAATGAACCTTTTGTAAAAGAAGTCAGTCAGTTAAGTGGTGCCATTCTGATACATGCTTGGATGATCATGTCTCTTTCGATCCATGACTGACTAGGAAGAAGATTTTCCTGCAGTAGGTTGCCATTTCTTTCTGCAGTAGACTGCCAACCTGATCTGTCTTGCTATTCAACCCATAGCTGGAGGGAGAAGAGATGGATTAATACATTTCCCAAGGTTATTTGCATGTAAATGAATTCAAAAAATTTAACTGAAATTTTAACTCAACTCTCCAATTTCTCATTCTGAGCTGATATCCATTGCACCACAAAAACACAGGAGGTTCTTTTGCATCCCTCAAATTCACCATATTTAGCACCGGTAGGTTTTGATTTGTTTCAGTCACTAGAATATTTCCTACGTGGCAAGACATCCAGAAACAAACTTGAAAAGAATATTTTTATTTTTTTATTTTTTTCCGGTAAAAAAAGTGAAACAAATTTCTTTGTATATGAAATTGAAAATAAGCCTTCATATTGGACTTTTTATTTACGATAAATAATATTTAAATAGATTTAACTAACATTTGCATTTAGATCCTTTCTGATAAAACAATTATTTTCTGGAAACCATAATTAAATAAATTTAATTAATACTTGTATTTATATCCTTTCTTGTGAAAGGTAAATACTTTCTGAAAATTGTCATATTTAAATGGATTTGACAAATATTTGTATTTATATCCTTTCTGGTAAAGCATATTTACTTCCTGAAAACTGTAATAAATAAATTTGATTAACTACCATTTGTATTTTAACGAATATGTCTGTTCAAATCCTTTCTGGTAAAATATCATATCATTCCAAAAACTGTAATATTTAACTATCATTTGTATTTATATCATTTCTGGTTAAACATAATTAGTTCCCAAAAGCCATAATATTTAAATTGATAGCTAATATTTGTATTAGATATTGTCGCAGGATTAGTCATGGTAACCGACTCTGCAGACTTCTAAGAAAAAGTGAAGTGATGCAGGAAAGGCAAAGATTACAAAAACATGGTGTTGGATGTCAAAGTTGCCAGCCTCTGACAACTTTTATTGTGTTGTTGTTACAATTCAGCCAATCTCTTGGGTGGCTGTGGGACTGTTGTTTATTGAGCTGTGTCCACTACCCTCAGGCTTGAGTCGATCAGTGCACGTGGCTAGCGATTCATAGTGTTGTACACTACAGCTGAAAGCAATGAGGAACATGTATATATAAAAATATAATCTTATATTTTTATTCTTTGTCAGGGACACTTGTGTGGAGCAGGAAAGCAGCCGGAGAGAGATTGTACATACGAAGGAGCCAGTCTCTGTCTCTTCAGCCAAAAATTTTAAACTGATGTCTTAAAACTCCCATGCATTTTTAGATTGTTGCTTTGTTGACATTATCTATGACCGGATGTATCTGTCAATCACATCCGGCGGCCCATTGCTAATCAAGCCAATTTTTGCTTATTTTTTTCATTGCACTTTGTTGACTGCTGTCTACAGCTGAATGTATCTGTCAGTCACGCCATTGCCTTTCAAGCCGACTGTCACTTTTTTGTTGATCTTACCTACAGCTCGATGTAAATGTCAATTACTTCCACTGTTCAAGGTAATATATTACAGGGAATAAGGGCTGAGTTGTTGCTGCACCAGGTTAATTATATTGGTTTGTTGGGTGTTGTCAATTCCAGGTTGATATAGACTGCTTACTACACAGGAAGTCACAGGCAAGTCACAGTGGACTCTACATTGGACGTTGCTGCATCTAGCCGATGCATATCGTGGTAAAATAGACTTTCTTACCCTCAAAAGGGCAGTTATAGTAATTCAAGAGAAGACCTGGTTCTTGTCCTGAAAAGCAGTGGTAGTGTTTGGAGGCATCAGGCAAGGTGGTAGCAGTGGTAGTGGTTGGAGACATCAGCATCAGTCAGGTTGCTGGAATGTCATTAACCTCCTTGACCAGTTGGGCCAGCTACTGGAGAAATTTGACTGCTGCTTTTAAATGCACATGTGTATGTCAGTCATTATGTATCACATTTTCATTTTGCTTGGTCTTGATCACATGATGTAAACAGAAGAGCTTTGAGGTGAGTTGCCTGGGACTATGATAATATCCTTTCTTGGAAAACGTATTTGTTTAAAAATTACTATTTTCAGGAAATAGATTTAAATAACATTTGTGGTCACATCCTTTTTGGTGAAACATAATAACTTACAGAAAACCAAAATATTTAAACAGATTTAAATAAATTTGTAATTTTTATTTAAGTAGATTTAACTAACATTTGTATTTATATCCTTTCTGGAACACATAATTACTTTTAAAAAGCTGTAACATTTATATAGATAGTTTTTAATCATTTTACCCCAAGCAAGGTGGGGCTGCCACTAGTGAGCAGAGGTTTACAGTTTACAAAGACTGGGTACATGGAGGATTGAAGAAAGGATAAAAGATGAACGCAATGCAAGATGGCAATGTTCTGCTCGGACGAACTTAAATCACTGGTGCCTCCTCAACAGGTGTTTACTCATGCAACCAGATTGGCAACTGGGTCCCACCCATTCACAGTTAGGTTAGCCAAATGTAGACGACAATTCTACTCCTTCAGCTTCTTCTCTCGCACTTCCCGCCTGTGGAACTCGCTCCCATATTCTTGCTTTCCTGACGGCTACAACCTCCAGAAATTTAAATGCAATGTCAATATTCATCTATTAACCACTGGACTCTAGCTCTCTCCCCACCCCCATATATACTTCCCTTTCTCTCCACCTATGTATCTGTCATCGTACCTGCATTCTCAGCTTTCTATTGTTCCTTTCTAACTAGTTTGTACTCCTCACTCTTTTCTAATTAATCTTTTTACAGTTATGTAGCCCCCAGCTCATCAGTGGCATTTCTGCCTTGCTCGGAGTGAAATGATTAAAAAAAAAAAAAAAAATTGACATTACATTTAACATTTTGTAGATTGTAGCTATCAGGGAAGCAAGTAACTGGATGTGAATTCCACAGGCAGGAAGTGCATGAAAAAAACCTTAGAGTAAATGTGGTGATTACATTTAACTATTTCAATGGTAAAAGGATGACACCTACACGCCAGTCTAATAGAATGTGTAAATTTTTATGCTC